>HG738147.1:0-13699 GCA_000499405.2 Onchocerca volvulus
ATAGCTTAACAAATATGAAATAAAATTTATAGAAATTCTATATGTATATTAACATAATCACTTTGTAAGACATATATATTTTTTTAAATCATATCAAAAGTGATATAGCAAATTACTTTAATGCTTAAAAAATATAATTGAATTGAAAAAAACTGAAAATATGAAAATATAATGGATTAAGAGAAATTGTTTTTCGCATGTGAAAAAAAAGAAATGAGTCAGAAAAAGATGGCATTTAGGCATATTGTGATTTCAGCATCTTAGTTGTAAGATTATTCTTATATTTACCCCATCATCACATTCACCGCAAATTATTTGAATTTCCAAAAACCATAATTAAGAAGTCAAGATAATATTTAATTATAATTATTATTGAGTGAATGACTGAAATTAAGATTTATCCGTCTTCAAATCACTTTTATGAGCAAAAAAGGGTAGAGCTTTAAAATAGTGCAAAATTATCTGCGCCAAATATTGCTTAGCAAAATTTAGAGATAATGTGTCGGAGAAAGTGTTCGGTATGAATAATATTCGTCTGCATACTTCAGACTGAATCGAATTAGGTAATAAAAGTAAATCAACGAGATCATTTATTATTTTATGAATTCGAATGACTATTATTAAGAAGTTTATATTTCAGGCGCTGAAATTTCATACCAGTTGAAATCTTTTCTTTTCTGTCATATTGAATTTTGCTTAGTTCATCAGTTATGGGAATGGTGACTCGATCATACTGTATTATTGTATTATTTCTAATATTACCCTCAATTTGTCGGGAAAAAAATACGACGAATACGTTTGACATAAGAGACGAGCATCACAATATTCTAAAATACACAGCAGTTGTGCTTATTATTATCATCTTGCTATACGGTATTATTAGTAATTCACTGATGGCTGCCGTATTATTCTGTAAACGAAATGATTTTTACACTCAGACGTTTGTTCTTATCGCATTACAGCTAATTATTTCTCATTTTATGGCTTTTCTTCCACAAATAATTGTTGTACTGCCTGAACTATTACAAACTGAAAACAGTTCATTTGGTAGGTTAATTCATTTGCATCCGGCAAATATATTTACTTTGGAATCAATCGTCCAGCTAAATTCATCTAAACTGTTTTATTAATTCGTTTAGAAATGATAAAGTGAAGGACGAGAGATTATTGTTAATGAAACGCAGTAAATGTGTTCAAATTCTACGTATGAAATATTTTAACAGCAATGGACAATTGCTAACCAAAACTTTCATTCATATTTTTCTCAGGGAACAGAAACTAAAACTTTTTGCATTATTAATAATAAGTGGTTAATTCGTTTTCTATGCTGATCAAGTTTATCGAATGTCTGGTGAATCTGAAATGCAAAATTTAATTTTTATCAAAATAGTAATCTGAAATATCAAAGTGAAATTCTTGAAATATATGCTTTATAGCTTATTCTTTGTGAGGATCTTTTTTGAAGATTGTCGAATTAGAATCTTTCATTCGCACCAGAAAAAATTTCTTTAAAGAAGTAATTTTTTTTTTATTTTTTAAGTGAATCAAACGACATGGATTAACAGCACATTTGCAACCTTCAATACTTTTGCAATCTTTGGAATCCTCCATTTTTCATTTTTATTGACACTTAATCGCTTTGTGGCGTTTATCTTACCAAAATACAACACTTTTTTCGAGTCAGCAAGGCTGTATTTTCTGATCGCTCTTGTGTGGTTATCAGCTTTAGGTACGAGTCATTGATATTTCTCAAGAACGATCAAAATGATTTCTTTCGAACAATAATTGCTATCCTTTAAGTAATATATGGATAGGCGTCTTATGACTCAACATTCGTCTAAACAAGATTTTGGAATAATACTTTGTCATCTTTGAATGCTATTCAATTGTGCCACTATTAATTGATAACAAATTCTGAAAATCCGATTTTTTCAAAATACACCGATTCGCACCAGAATTAATTTTTATCTGTTTTCTTTTATATTGATGCATTTCAAAATTCTAATAACAATTATCATACTTAAAGCAGATTACTCATAATAAAGCTAAAATTTTAGCGATCACCATTTGCGATATTTATTACTGCACCAGAAAATTCCTTGCCTGGAATATGACCTGGGAAGGAGATTGTGCAAAATTAAGTGAAGGAGATATTTGGTGGAGGTTATTTTTTATGTTTTTTTTTTAACCTTTATTCAATTGTCAGTAAATTTTAAATCTAATCTTAAAATCACAAAACTGAATTACCGCACATTACTCCGAAGTATCAATCTATTTTTGGATATATTTTAAAAAATGTGATGTCAATCAGAAACTTCTATGCTTCAATAACGAACGCCTTTTCAATCCTTCGTTATTGCAACAAATTCCAAATGAAAAATGTTTTTGACAATTATTTGCATGTCATACTTTAGAATTCGTTATCTTTGGTTATTATTCATACCCAATGCAATGTTCGCCATGTATGTTGCGATATTCTATAGTATACGTCGTAAACAACGATCTGCAGCAGAAATCAATCAAAATCAAAGTTTGTACTATGATTGTTTTTTTCTTGCATAGTAAAGACTAAGAGAAAAAAAGAACTATTCTTTTCAAAGCTGGCTTTGAAAGTTGCTATGGAATTTGTTAAATCGTGAAATTTTCCCTCATATATCAATTTATTTCATCGCTTAATTTAAATATTTTCTAGAAAATAAGAAAAAACATGGAACCAGACATGAAACTAATGCAGTGAAAACTTATGATTATGAACGATCGATGCTAATTCAAGCTGCATGGAATTGTGGTGTAATGGAAATTGGAGGTATTATTTTCCACTTTCTGCCACCATTTTTGGTTCAAATTTTTGGCGAAACAGTTAATATCCCATCGAACATTTTCATAAATTGTTATGTCATTTTGAGTTGCACCACATTGCCAACTGTTTATTTCATTTACAATAAGGCAGCACGTAACATCTTAAAAGAATATTTTGATCATTTGTTGCATATGAGAACTGCATCCTCAAAAAATAAAACTGTTGCCATTAATGTTAGGACACATACGAAGTAGATCATAGTAATCTGAAATACGGTATCTTGTCAAATAAATTTCTTGAAATATAGTGACTCCCTCCTGAAAGTAGTGAATTTTATTGTGGAATTGTTTCATTTATGTGTTTATGATTTCCATATTTTAATCGAAATATGACTATATATATATATATTGATTTTCTTTGAACCTTTTGTATGTATTCATCATGCCCAATCTCATCACCCACAATTATAATTTAATTGAACTTGGCAAAAAACTCATTTCAATTTTGTCCGCCTGATCGATATGATCATTTTAATCTTGATGAATTTTTTTTTTTTACGAAAATTTATCTGGCTGCAAAAAAATAAGATCAGTTTTACACCATATTTATTATTATTTATTGATTCTTAATTAAACTGTTTTTCACTGCATAACTGACATAGTTGTATATATCAGTAATATCAAATTTGAATATATTAATTGAAATAAAAGCTAAATTAATCGACTAGAAATGATCATCGAAATTTGATCTTGACCAATTTTCTTTTCGAATTAATTTGTTTCTCTGATCTGATGTCGTATGTTAACACTTTTCTATTTCAAATGACAACTTCAGTTTTGATTCAGAAATGGCGTATTTTTAAAGATTCACAAAAGCATAATTTGTCAAAATTTCAATAAAGTTTGATTCTTAAACTTATTAGTAATATCTCCACCCATTTTATAAAAACTTCAGAAAATCTCCAATTATGATGAATTCACTGAAATGTATAAGAATTGCAAGTTAACAAATAAGCGAGAACAATCCAATCACATGAATGAATATTTTTTACATTTTATATTCAAATTGAAGTTGTCGGCACACTCCTGAATTCAGACTGTACTCATAAGAATAAAATGATTAACATTACAGCTTTCGAATGAGTTAGATGTTTTGAAGGATTGTTACTTTTAAGGATATGCGGGATGCTTCTTGTAAAAAGTTTAGTTGATTCAGCCGGAATCAGCTTTGTGATAACGATTCAAGCTGAATAGATAAGATGAAACTCGCGAATGACTGATCGAAAGATTGAGTAGCCTATCACATAGAATTACTTGAGTTTTGTTGTAGTACGCAAGCCCATGATCTGGATATATATCTTTTGTCTGCTAAACTTGGATGTTTCAGCTTAAGTAGCCCCGTAAAGTTTTTTATTATCCTGATCTTCTTCCAAGAAGCATTGCTGTCATGAGAATGCTTAGAATATCCAACTAATTTTGTGAATGTGATTTTCGACCAGAATAGTTTTCTAAGTGTCTCACTGCAGAAATTATTTACACCGCAGAAATTTGTTCTATTTGAATCGTTATTCAATTCATATGTAAATTGTTTAGATTATACGTCTTAAACACCTACTAAACCTATGTCTTGAAAATCTAGTAAATCCAAGTCATACGTAAATTTTTCTACATTGAATTTAATGATGAAAATATTTCAAATATACACCAATCTAATTCACATGTAAATCTTTTATACACCAATCTTTTATACAGCTCGAGAAAACTGTGTAATTTCCATTCCTATATTCTGTATGCCTTGTCTAGAATAGATAAAGGTCATTTTTCAAGCTAGTTGTTGTAATTTAAAATTTCGATCTTTGTTAGCTACTGTCGCTGAAATAGCGAAAAGGATCAGGGAAAATGATTTCTCTGTTTTAAATGAAATAATTTGTAACCTTTGATGATTATATGAAATTTATTGCTTTGTTTCAAATCAAATAACTTCGTTTTATGTGCTTTTGTCAAATATTTTTAGTTTGTTTTATGGCTCTGTCAATTAGCTTTAACTTCTGTTTTATGCTGTTGTAAATCATACCACAAAAGCCCTCTCTCATGCGCTAACAAAGAAAAGCTTTCTCATACCACAGAAACACTCTCTTGTGGATCATTTTAAGAGTGGAATGGAAGAATGCAGGTGGATGTTTTGGCTCCAGTATTGGATTTCCCATTACTCACGTTATCTCCTTCGTATTATAAATCATCATTTAAATTGTTTTATTGTCATAATTGATTTTTAATTGTTGCTTGCGTTGTCGTTTCATCTAATTTTTTGTAAATAAAGGTGTAATTACCGAAGTCTGAGTTTGAAATACCGCGGAGTTTCGATAACAATACGATAAGTAACAAAACCCTTGATCATTGTCACGGTTGAAAAAGTCAGCGACAGCTAAATTCAACATATTGTATTTCAATCTTCTCTTACTATATAATTAATTATCTGCGATGTTAACAATTAACATACAAAATAATTTACCACGCAGTCTTCTATTCGACTCGAAGTGTAAATACTTTCTTTTTCGCTATAATTAACTCCTTCACTCAAATAATAAATTGACGACAACTATGTGTTCAATTTTAAGCAGTTAACAATTTCCTGAAATAGGAATTGTGCTGTGAAAGACCGATCAAATTAATCAAACATGCTTTCAAAGAAAATCACGCATGACATTAATCTTTGTTAAGAATAAACGTATCTATATATGGCATATTATTTGTATTTCTTCATGTAAACAACAAATATTATTTCAGTAAGTCAAATATGTAAATAAATTATGATAAATAAATAAGTTATTAACAAAACAAGTTTAAATCATAAAATAATCTTTTTGTCCTCTTTTTGAATGAATAATACTGCTATAATTAGTCGCATGAAGCGCCTATTTATTTTCGAATATATTCAATTATATTTAAAATGAAAACTTAAGTAATATATTAGAATTGTTCTAAGAACTGAGACTTGTCAAAAAGTAAAATATAAATTGTAATTTTCAATATGTAAATCATCAGTTCGCTTATTTACGTTTGCCACCACTATAAACAATCTTATTTTAAAATTGATTTTCATCGATGTTTGTAGAATTGAGATCAATTATTTTAATGTTTTTTTATCTCATATTCTTTGAAATTTAAGATTTCTATAAATATTTTAACTTGAATACCTTAACATAAGTAGTTTTAACAAAATTGCTGACTAAACATTTAATAGAAGTAACAAAATATAAACGAAAAAATCAATTATAAATGGTTATTTACACAAATATCAACTCGCAACGAAATTTGGACCTTTTTCTCTGAAAAGTTATTGTCTATGTGAATGCAAAATTTCACTTTGCATGCTCAATAACATCACGAATACAATAAAATCTGCTTGCAGAATTTTTGAACACAAAGTTCTAAATGAAGCATAGTTTTAATCATAGTTTTAACCTCGAGTGGATTATTTCCAGCAGAATTTTCAAATAGATTTTTATTTTATGGTTTGGTGCAAAATATTTCCTGCAACAAATTATAAATGTATCATGATACCATTGCAAAAGCTTCATAAACATCTATTACATTCCAAAAGTCATGCATTAGGAGAGATGGTGTCCATTGGCAACATTAATTGGCTGAAATCAATGAGAGCTTAAAATTAACTTTTCATTTTGGCGACTGAAAACATTTATTTCTTCGATATATTTTTTATCAACACTAATCACTTTATATGAGTTACTTTTTCATCCTCGAGGCAATTATTTTTCTCTTTACGATTACAAAAAATTATATAACACATCAAATTTGGTTTCTTCATAATATAAAATGAGGCATTCAAATTGTTATCAAAGTAATAACATGCAGTTTGGGAAACTAAAAATAATAGAGAGATTTGTTCTTTCATCACTAAAAAATTGTAAACAATTGAAGGAATCAGCGTAGAAACAGGATATGGCTGACTGGCAAAATAATTCAGTTTTTTGCTGAACTTGATCTTCTTGTCCATAGAACAACTATTTGAAACTGTAAATTACGGCACGCGAACATCGAATTGACGATATACGAGCAGCATTATCATATCGAAGGCATTCAAAATAGGTTACTGCATTGATAGTGAGTTTTATGGCAGTTTATTTTACATATTTTTATTTTGCAACTCGATTTTCCATCATTTTATAGTGAAGCAACAAGAGATCAACGCTGTCGAAAATTCCGGGGATACGTGATCTCAATTTCAATTTTTTTTATAATTTGTAAAACTTTATCTCTAAATTTGATCTACACTCAATAATCTCTTCCCTTTCCCAACTTCTTGATATAATTCTGTAACCGTCTTAGTCCTACTGGGACAAGACAGTTGTATTTCACAATGATCTGTTATTTTTGTAATTCATAACTGTCAACAACTATGTTGGCACCTTTCCAACATTTTAGGTGGCGGGTTACATTTTTTCGAATTAATTCTATAATTTTCTTAAATTTTCTTCCTCCGTTATCATGTCGTTTTTTCGTTATGTTGTTATCGAGTTATAATACGTTTCGCGTGTACAGTTTTTATAAATAAAGGTTTAATTACCCAAGTTTGAGGTTTACCGCAATTCAAAGCAGTGGTCGATTCTATAACTGTATTTCTTGATCAAGAATAGAAATTCAAATGAATCCGATTGGTTACGTAGCACACAATAACTCACGACCGCAAAAGTAAGTAATTAACTGTCAAACACAAAATAAAAAATTATCTTTCATCAGAAGGAATGTTTTTCGACAAGTGCTATATGGGTATATCGTTTTTGTTTCCTGAGAAAATGCGACAAATCACGGTTTGAATGACTTGAAAGGTACTGCGCACCGGACTTCCTGAAAATAATAATAATATTGTTAAAACCTATTCATATTTGAATTTGACATTGACCGCACGTAGCCATCTATCATGAAGGACACAAAAAAACAATAGAACAAACAGATTGATTTTTTATCGCCACATTTCTCTTGGGAGATATATGCAATGATTCTAATATTTTAATCATTTCATTTACAATTTTTTTATTGTTTTCCATTGTTTACTTTAGTTTAATGTTAATTTGTATTAACAAATGATAGGATTACTTTCGACTTGACGTAGTGGTTGGCAGTTTTATTGCCAAGCAGTTATATATTTTGTCATTATGGCATGTTGAAAGCATCCTTAAATTTGCAGTTCTCAAAAAAATCAAGTGACTCTGATAAATGTCTTGACGATGAATTGTATTATAAAACTTCTTTAAGCCATACTTTCTCAGAATGATGACAACAATAATCATAAATATAACACTCAGCAACGAAGTACTGGAGGTCAGTAGCAATAGCGTGGAATAAAACTGTGATTTATATACGCTTTGTAACCTGCAAAAGGTATTTTCGTAGATTTTGAAAGTAAAGATTCGCCCAATTTTGAAATTTTTCTATTTCTTCTTTTTGTATTTTCAACTTTGCTCAATTACTCCCAATATTTGAATACCATGCTCAGATAATCGAAAATACAATTAGAAATAAAATTTACATTTAATTAAATCAGTGAATTGTTACTTACAAACAAAAATTAGATATATGCCGAGTCGGTTCAATTAAACTTGCAACGACTGTAAAAGTGATCGCAATGACAGTAATCGTATATTGTGCGATTATTAATGAATAACTTATTCGTATGCTGCGAGTATAGTAATATATTGGGAATGCCACAACACAAAGCCTTTCTATGCTGTTCATTAACAAACTGAATCAATTCTAAAAATAGGTTGTAAGAAGAAGGGTGGACACCTGAAATTTCGCTTGTTAAATTTGTACCATTTTTTTTTCTTTTTTTTTTTTTTTTTATCGACTGACCATACAGTTGCCAATTCTTTCAAGAAGATGAATGCTTTTGGAGACTGAATGCATCTTCTTTCGTAATTTTTAGGCTCCTAATCATTTTTTAATTTTTTCCTTTGAAATTTTCGTTATATTTGCAATATTTTAATTTAATTTTTTAGAAAGTTAGCCAAAGCGAATGATTTCCGGTATATTTTTCAGAAAATAAACAAACATTCAGCACACAATAATGGTGAACGATATACTGTTCTTCATGAGCGGAATCAATTATTCGCTTTGCTCCCGATGATATCGCAGTGATTCCAGTCAATCCATTATTGAGGAACACAGTCGCAAAAATCAAATAAGAATTTCTGCAATACTTAAATTGCTTCATATTCTCCAGATTTTTCTTAATTGATCTTCTATTTTTGAAATGATTGTTTGAAATGCTTATGTCTTATTTGTCAAAGATTTTCCCGTAAAACTTACATCAAAATATGTTCAGTTATTTTTGTAATATCTTTATGAGATAAATTAATTGATTTGAGTGCTTTGCGCATTAAGATGAGTAGAAAAACGGGAATTTTGACCAATGTGAGTTGTCGCCGAAATCGCATGCAGTTTTAGATCGTGCCAACAAAAGTGCACCCACATTATCGCTGAAATCGCGAGATAAAAGAAAAAAATCAGTGATCCCTTTGTTTAAAATTTTACATTGCATATCTCATGCAGTTGATTGTAGAGTCATTTTTTGTCTATCCAGTTAATGAGCTTTAAAAAGCTCTCTCTTATCATCAGCTAACTACAAGCACAATCTCATGCGCACCGAAGACGCAAGCTTCCGAGACAACAAAGTTTCTTTCTTGTCTCTACGAAATGATACCAGGATCCTCCATCCAAGAAGTAGATGAGGGTCCTGAGTACAAAAATCATTTCAACCAACAAGCTGCCATCAGCTCGGTCCACTGGAACAGCTGGTGATGACCCAATTTTTCGTCTTTGCCAGACCTATCTGTCCCCCTTTTTTAGATATATATAATAATACTTTTGATTGTAATTGTCTTGTTTCCCTGGACTTTTCTGTTGTTGTTCAGTGCTTATTATTTCTGTATATTAATTTGTACTAGCGAATGATAGGATTGCATTCGAATTGTTTTACTACCTGGTAGTTTGATTGTCAAGCAGTTGTATTCCTGCTATGGAATATTGGCAACATTTTAAAATTTTATTATCCTAAAAAAAGTTGAAGTGCGATTGCCTGATTTTACTGAACGGAATTTAATGTTATGATGAACCATATCGAAGTCATAAATCTTTTTAAGCCATACTTTTTCGGAATGATAACTACAAAGATCATAAGGGTAACACTCTGCAATAGTAGTCGTATATTGTGCGACTATCAATGAATAACTTATTTTTGAGCTGTGAGTATAATAATACATTGGGAATGTGTGACATGAAAAGCTGTAACCATTAATGCAAGTATACAAAGCCTTTTTATGCTGTTCATTCACAAACTGAATCGATCCAAAAAAAAAATTGTAGGAAAAAGAGTCGGCACTTGGAATTTTGCTCTTTAAATTCGTAGCAAATTTGTTTGCAAATTGAGCGATTATGACACAGTCATCACTTATTCTTTCAAGGAAATAAATGCTTTTGGATTTGAATATTTCTTCCCTGTGTGCAATGAACTTAATAAGCTTCCGATCACTTTTTTGTGTTTCCTTTTCAGAATTTGATGTTGTATTTACAATATTTAAATCTAAGTTTGCAGAATATCAACAAAAGCGAATGACTTCCGATATGTTATTCAGAAAATAACATACATAGAGCACATATTCGCGGTAATCGATACTCCTTTCCATCAACAAAATCAATTAATCGTTTCATTTTCACCGATATTATTTTAAGAATTGCTGATTGTATTTCGAGAATAGCAAAAATGAAGTAGGGATTCCTGAAATCTTCTGGACACTTTCACGGAATCATAAAACTTCTGAATTTAAAAGGCAGCCATAATCATATTAAGGTATTATCGGTCAAATTAGTGTGATACTTCTGATAAATATGCATCAAAACCTGGATGTCAAGGTATAAAGCTTTGAATGAGAGCTTCCATAACAGTATCATAGCACTGTAAGTAATCTGCATTTCGAGAAGCTTTAATGAAAGTTTACGCTGAAATTACTATTACGCAGTTGCTTTCACAGAATAAGGGAAAGCAAATTTTTTCGAAGCATTTTTGAAACATTTTTGATTTTTGAAATCATTTTTGAAGCGAAATAAAAATCTCGCTACAGTATTATTTTAATGAAGCACTGCTTCTATATTTTGCACATTATTGAATTTATTCAAATCGTTTGATAAAACTGAGGGTGTCGCTTTCTTCTTTCTGATAATGACAAAATAATAAGTTGAATTCTGTTTTTCCGTTCTCACAGTTTCTTCAATTTTGTAGTTTATTCACTTGGTAACGAACCTCGAACTTGGGTAATTAAATCTTTATTACGATTGATTTATAAATCATCGTACGAGCAATTATTACAATTACATTAACAATACAATTTCGATAATATCATGAAGAGATTATAATGCAGAAAAGGGAAAGAGATGGGTTATGGAAAGAAGAAGAATTGGTATCACAAGCTGGTTCACCCGATCGAGCTGATGGCAGCTTGTTTGTGAAATGATTTTTGTACTCAGGACCCTCATCTTCTTCGTGGATGGAGGATCCTGATATCATTTTGTAGAGACAAGAAAGATCCTTTGTTGTCTCGAAAGCATGCGCCTTTGGTACGCATGAGACTGGCCTGTAGTTAGCTGATGATGAAAGAGAGCTTTTTTAAAGCTCATTAACTTGATAGACGAAAAATGATTTCGCAATCAACTATATCAAATATGCAATGTAAGATTTAAAACAAAGGGATCACTAATTTTCTTCTTTTATCCTCGCGATTTTGGCGACAGAGGCTATGATCCATTAAATGAGATTAATTTTAACAGAGATGATGTTGTTATTAGCAGTATTATGATGATTTAAAATATTATGGCAGTTGTGTGGAATTATACTTTTGTTTAATAACTGAAAATTTCTTCAGTTTTAATCATTAATACTATTATCAGTTATTTGCAAAAAAAAAAAGATGAGTTATCAATCTTGATATTACATTACTTTTAATAGTATCATCCAGAAAACCTTAACTCTGTCTCATCATCCAGAAGCACTTCGACCTTATCTCTTAATTCAGTTGCATCGTTGTGGTTTGAATATGCCATCACATAAACAAATCATTTGTTTTCAGCAATACAAACAACTATTCTCAGAAGTTTTCCAATAAAGTCTTCAACATTCAGCACTGATCCTTCTTTTAAGTTTCCATTTTATTAGTTTTCAATTTATTAAAGAAGTAGTTGTTGTGATGATTACGTTTTAATCTCCTCTGAATTGCTTATTCCATTAACGAAACGATAATAACAAAAATGTATACAAAAATATGCTGTAAAAACAATTAACTAAGAGTCCAAAGACTTTAGCTAATCAAAACACGAAATAATTTTTACAGAAATTCATCGAAATTTATATATTATTTGTAAACGGTTGTATTGTTATATATGGAAATTTTCATGTATGTGGTTGGATTGTTTTCGCTTATTCGTTAACTTGCAATTCTGATCTAGTTTTATAAATTCGGTGTAGATATTACTAATAATGTCGATTCTTAAATGTTATTGAAATTTTGACAAATTATGCTTTTGTGAATCTTTAAAAATACGCCATTTCTGAATCAAAACTGAAGTTGTTATTTGAAATAGAAAAGTAGCAATATATGACATCAGATCAGAGAAATAAATCAATCCGAAAAAAAAATTGACAAAGATCAAATTTCGATAATTATTTCGAATCGATAAATTTAGCTTTTTTTCAATGAACATATCAAATTTGATAGTGATATATACAACTACATGAAATATGCAGTGAAAAACAATTTAATTTAATAAAGAACCATAAAAATAATAAATATAATGTTTTTAAACACTTTCAAATTTTAAGGCTGAAAAAACTGGTTTGACTTTTTTGCAGCTAGATAAATTTTGGTAAAAAAAATTCATCAAGATCAAAGCGATTATGTCGATCAGTGCGGACAAAATTTGAATTAGTTTTTGCCAAGTGGGTGATGGGATTGGGCAAGATGAATATATACCAAAGATTCGAAGAAAATCAATATATATAGTCATATTTTGATAAAAATATGGAAATTATAAACACATAAACGAAACAATTCCACAATTAAATTCATTAGTTTCAGGAGGGAGTCACTATATTTAAGAAAAAATTATCTAACAAATTACCGTATTTCAGATTATTATGATCTATTTTGTACGTATATATAAACTGTTCTGGATTTCATTATATATTTGTGAAGAGATATAACATCATGGTGAGATAAACAGTGTATTTTGCCTTCTTGATTTATCTCTGGGTTAACTTCAATTATTTTCAACTGCAGTTGGTTTTGAATTATTTCGTCATATCGTTGAAATATCTCTTCACTGTTCTCCAGTCTTTTGATCAGCGTTTCAAGAGGCCGGAAGCATAGTCCATAATGATTTTTTAATTTGTTCTGCGATTTTTCCAAGATCAGCAAACTTGGCCCTTCCACTTTATTTCGTTGTATTTTTTTTAAATTCCTGAAGAGCTTCATCATCATTTTCATTCTGGAGTCCTGGATACCCATAAATTCCAACTTTCAGAATTGATCGATGTCATCGTGGCTCGTCATACTAATCGCATATGTTACAATTTGTTACATCTGATATCATTAGTGTTGAGCATTCATGTTCACTAAACTTTGATGTCCATAAAAACGTTATGAGTTCTTTTTCCATAGCGGCTTTCTATACTTCTCATAACTTTCTTAGTTACTCTTATTAGTCGCTCAGAAAATTCTCTACTCTAAGGTACTTTCGGTGTTATACTTTTCCAAATCATTCTTTTTTTCTGCAAGAAATCTACCCAGTTTGATGTGTTGCTCTTTATTTTTAAAAACTAGTTGAATTG
>HG738147.1:13708-109036 GCA_000499405.2 Onchocerca volvulus
ATGTTCGATGGGATATTAACTGTTTCGCCAAAAATTTGAACCAAAAATGGTGGCAGAAATTTGAAAATGATACCTCCAATTTCCATTACACCACAATTCCATGCAGCTTGAATTAGCATCGATCGTTCATAATCATAAGTTTTCACTGCATTAGTTTCATGTCTGGTTCCATGTTTTTTCTTATTTTCTAGAAAATATTTAAATTAAGCGATAAAATAAACTGATATATGAGGGAAAATTTCACGATTTAACAAATTCCATAACAATTTTCAAAGCCAACTTTGAAACGAATAGTTCTTTTTTTCTCTTAGTCTTAATTATGCAAGAAAAAAACAATCATAGTACAAACTTTGATTTTGACTGATTTCTGCTGCAGATCGTTGTTTACGACGTATACTATAGAATATCGCAACATACATGGCGAACATTGCATTGGGTATGAATAATAACCAAAAATAACGAATTCTAAAGTATGACAAGCAGATAATTGTCAAAAACATTTTTCATTTGGAATTTGTTGCAATAACGAAGGATTGAAAAGGCGTTCGTTATTGAAGCATATGACATCACATTTTTTAAAATATATCCAAAAATAGATTGATACTTCGGAGTAATGTGCGGTAATTCAGTTTTGTGATTTTAAGGTTAGATTTAAGATTTGCTAACAATTGGATAAAGGTTAAAAAATAAAAATAAAAAAATAACCTCCACCAAATATCTCCTTCACTTGATTTTGCACAATCTCCTTTCCAAGTCATATTCCAGACAAGGAATTTTCTGGCACAGTATAAAATATCGCCAATGGTGATCGCTAAAATTTTAGCTTTATTATGAGTAATCTGCTTTAAGTATGATAATTGTAATTAGAATTTCGAAATGCATCAATATAAAAGAAAAAAGATAAAAATTAATTCTAGTGCGAATCGGTGTATTTTGAAAAAATCGGATTTTCAGAATTTGTTATCAATTAATAGTGGCACAATTGAATAGCATTCAAAGATGACAAAGTATTATTCCAGAATCTTGTTTAGACGAATGTTGAGTCATAAGACGCCTAGCCATATATTACTTAAAGAATAGCAATTATTGTTCGAAAGAAATCATTTCGACCGTTCTTGAGAAATATCAATGAATCGTAATTAAAGCTGATAACCACAAAAGGGCGATCAGAAAGTACAGCCTTGCTGACTCGAAAAAAGTGTTGTATTTTGGTAAGATAAACGCTACAAAGCGATTAAGTGTCAATAAAAATGAAAAATGGAGGACTGCAAAGATTGCAAAAGTATTGAAAGTTGCGAATGTGCTATTAATCCATGTCGTTTGATTCACTAAAAAAAAAAAAAAAAAATTACTTCTTTAAAGAAATTTTTTCTGGTGCGAATGAAAGATTCTGATTCGACAATCTTCAAAAAAGATCCTCACAAAGAATAAGCTATAAAGCATATATTTCAAGAATTTCACTTCGATATTTCGTATTACTATTTTGATAAAAATTAAATTTTGCATTTCAGATTCACCAGACATTCGATAAACTTAATCAGCATAGAAACCGAATTTACCATTTAATTATTAATAATGCAAAAAGTTTTAGTTTCTGTTCCCTGAGAAAAATATGAATGAAAGTTTTGGTTAGCAATTGTCCATTGCTGTTAAAATATTTCATACGTAGAATTTGAACACATTTACTGCGTTTCATTAACAATAATCTCTCGTCCTTCACTTTATCATTTTTAAATGAATTAATTAAAACAGTTCAGATGAATTTAGCTGGACGATTGATTCCAAAGTAAATATATTTGCCGGATGCAAATGAACTAACCAACCATATGAACTGTTTTGAGTTTGTAATAGTTCAGGCAATACAACAATTATTTGTGGAAGAAAAGCCATAAAATGAGAAATTATTAGCTGTAATGCGATAAGAACAAACGCCTGAGTGTAAAAATTATTTCGTTTACAGAATAATACGGCAGCCATCAGTGAATTACTAATAATACCGTATAGCAAAATAATAACAATAAGCACAACTGCTGTGTATTTTAGAATATTGTGATGCTCGTCTCTTATGTCAAACGTATTTGTCGTATTTTTTTCACGACAAATTGAGGGTAATATTAGAAATAATACAATAATACAGTATGATCGAGTCACCATTCTCATAACTGATGAATTCCGCAAACTTCAATATGACAGAAAAGAAAAGATTTCAATTGGTATGAAATTTCAGCGCCTGAAATATAAGCTTCTTAAAAATAGCGATTCGAATCATAAAATGATAAGTGATATCGTTGATTTGAATGTACTGACACTGAGGAGAAACAAAAATTTCATTTCGACAAAATTTAATTTTTTTTAAATTTAACTGCTAGATGCAGGGTTATTGGCAATTTTACTTTTATTACCTAATTTGATTCAGTTTGAAGTATGCAGACGAATATTATTTATATCGAACACTTTCTCCGACACATTATCTCTAAATTTTGCTAAGCAATATTTGGCACAGATAATTTTGCACTATTTTAAAGCTCTACCCTTTTTTGCTCATAAAAGTGATTTGAAGACGGATAAATCTTAATTTCAGTCATTCACTCAATAATAATTATAATTAAATATTATCTTGACTTCTTAATTATGGTTTTTGGAAATTCAAATAATTTGCGGTGAATGTGATGATGGGGTAAATATAAGAATAATCTTACAACTAAGATGCTGAAATCACAATATGCCTAAATGCCATCTTTTTCTGACTCATTTCTTTTTTTTCACATGCGAAAAACAATTTCTCTTAATCCATTATATTTTCATATTTTCAGTTTTTTTCAATTCAATTATATTTTTTAAGCATTAAAGTAATTTGCTATATCACTTTTGATATGATTTAAAAAAATATATATGTCTTACAAAGTGATTATGTTAATATACATATAGAATTTCTATAAATTTTATTTCATATTTGTTAAGCTATGATTGAATTTTCCAATGTTCAAGATATTTCTCAAATGTCTACTTCAATTTCAAGCTCTATTTTTTCCTAGTCACTTATTATCTTGTTGAATGTAATTTCAGAAAAGACATTATTCAAATACCACTGCATATTGTTATATGTATTTAATATTATGCATTTATTTTACATACTAAACTAAAGTTTTCGTCACCATTGTAATGCTATAATCTGTCAATCGATTATATTTCTATTTGTTATGGATGTTATATACATATTACATGCATTGACTCAGGATTTGAATAAAATAATTCCGATCGAATCAGAATAAAGAGATTATTAATTAGGAAATCAAGGAAATTTTTCTAAAACAAATGTCCTCGTCCAGATTTAGTTACAATGGAAAGATGGAAAGCATCATTGGACGACAAATTTCTTCTGCTCCTTCGGCTATTCTATGTCAGAAAAATCCGAAAATTAATATAAACATGGGGTGTTAAATATCATGAAGCGCTAGTTTCAAATGTACCAACGAGCCGATAACATTAGGGTAAACATGTTTCCCGCCAAAACGGTAAACATGTTCCCGCCAAACGCTCCAACTAAGAGGTAAACAAAGCGAGATCATGAGGTGCCAAATTAGATGTCAGGAAAGAAGGAGGGATTCCGAAAGGATATACCAGGGTCGGATTTGGAGCAGAAGTAAATTCTTTTTCCACGATTTGTTAACGAGCGCCAGTGTTTCTACAGCAGTTTTAGAAAAGGGTTTTGTACCAACAGCATTTTACAATGACCCAATCAATAATCGATTCGAATCAACACAACAATCAGCAATCAGGGATTATTTGTTCTGCGAGCAACAAAGGAAAGAAACTCAGTGATAAGTCATTTGGATACTTTCGAATAGCTATTTGTTCGTGATTCTTTCGCTTTTAATGAATACCTTTTTCTAACAGGAATTTTCATAGTCGCAAAAATTATTTTTACGACATTCTATGCTTTTTATTTTTTCTCCTCTCCATATTTCCTGCTTAATTTTATCCTCTATTTCTTTTATTATGAAAACTTGCAATGGTGTATAAAAGCTGAAGATTTGATTGCTATCACTTCTCAAGTTCAATCCATTTGGAGCACTTATCATAACACATTCATCAACAATTCCTTCGTCCGAACTGATTATCAGTTCATTGCTTGAAAGTATAAAATTTCCTTACACCTCAATTAATCCCTTTTATCAGTTCCATCCATTGCTGTAATCATCATGGTTCTAATTATTCTATTATTATCCGTCAAACATTCACTTTCACACAGATTTACTAAACGAACTTATTTTAAACAGACAAGAATGGCATTTGTTTTCTGATCATTACATGATGAGGAATATGAAATAAATGAAAATTAATAAAATAATATATTTAAGATTAATAAATAATAAAAAAGAGAAAATAATTGGGTTTATTTGATATTTTTTGATGATAGATGCCTAAAAACATAAAATTGTGCATGAATTATTCATTATTATTAGAATTCTTCTTTCATAATTAACTGTTGAATTACTATACTTTAACATTACTACTGTAATTCCTTCACTAATTAATGTTTATAATCATGGATTCATTGGGATGCAATAATCAGGTCAAAAATTTAGAATTTTCCAAACCATAGCTTTTGGCATTTGGTTTCGAATAGCATCAATTACTTGAAATGTTTCAAACACTATCCAAATTCTTATCTTGTTAATAGTTGAAATCTGGTTGTTGTAAATATTTCCAAAAACAATTTTTATTTGGATCGTTGTTTAAAAATTGTCTGATTTCGAAGTTTGACTTTCAAAATGATTTATTATTTGCTGATTGTTAAATTTTTCATTCTCAGTTTTTTATATGAATTATAAGAATTCCTTCATTAATATTGCAATTACATAACTATTGCTACTATTATCATTACTATTATAACTATTACTAAAGCAATAACAATAGTTACTACTATTGATCAATTTTACATTACAGTTTACTCCTCCTTCCTTGGTAAAATAATTCCGGAATGGAATACAACTATGAAAGACTCAGAATTATTAATTCAACACTGAAATTATGTTCTTAACATTGAGCTTATCTGGCACGATCCCGACAATCGATAACTGATTCTGCAATGAACTGATTTAGCAACTCAAATGCTTCAATTGCTTTACTGATAATTTTGTTTGTTTTAAATAAATTTTATATCAAAAATTGGAATTGCATTATGTTTCCACTTTTCTGCCTATTATCTATTTTTGGGCAATTTTGCAGTTTATATATGTATTATAAATTATAAATATTGACAGTTTTTAAGATCCAGAATTAGAATCTACTGAAGATAATTTTCCTCAAATATTGCGATTTCTTGTGCTTTTTCTCGCAACCAAATGACTACGAGTAGGAAATAACCAAACAAATCGGTTTGCAAGATAGCTTGCACAAATATATTTCATGTGTCCCGCTCTTATGTTTGAATGTTAATTATAATAAACAAATCAAATGAATTTTTTTTAAATTAATTCATTTAATTTAACTAAATTCTATGAAAAATTGAAAAAAAACGTATTCATTTTATATTTGTTAGTAATATCGGGGGAAAAAACCAAAAATAAAAAAATAGGGAATTTACATTTCTTATATGCTAATTCATTTAAATCTTAATATCTTTAAAAATAATTTCATCAATCGATAATTAATTTTTCATCAATTTCACTTGATCAGTCAATAATTAAGATAAATAATTTTTCTTTGGTTTGACGAAATCTGAGGAAATTTTCGTGTACATAGAAACAAGGTTTCTATTAACTTTATCAGTAATTTAACTATTTTCAAATATAAACTGTTTTCGACAAATATTTTTATTAATTCAAGTGAAGAGTTAATTTTATAATTGTTATAGTTTTTTAAGGAATTTGTTCTAAGTAAAGATGATTAGATTTGAATTATCAATAAAAATTAATTTTATCCACATCAATAGATTATTACAAATATGTTTGTCCAAATGTATGAAAGAATCAATGGTAAGAAATAAGAGTGAAGGAGAGTGTTGGGATAGATTAGTTAAGTTTGCACACACGCGTAATGGATTAAATGAAGTTTGTGGTATCATTTCATTCTTGTTGTAATTTAAAATGGCCAAGAAATTTTCTTATGAGTGCATCATCATAAAAAATAGATGAAGTGATAACATAAAAGTATATAAATACCGAAATACTAATAAAATGTCACACAACTTGTCTTTTCATTTATAAGAGAAATGAAAGTAATCAAAAATTTTAATCTAAATGAATTTTTTCTAAGAAATACAAGAATGTAACTATAAATGTATTTGTATCTACGATGCTAGTAAGCGCTATCCCCTCGAAGGTGAAAATCCTAAATCTCCTAAACGAAGTGCAAGAAATGAATCCGAGATCAATCGACCAACACATAGTACGTCAGTATCAACAATAAATGGTTGAAGTGTATATAAAAAAATCTCATCACATCGATAAGATGAAGACAAAAGGAGATATGTAAGGGCCATCAAGGCAGAAGGCGATCAAGGAATATTGGATGTAATAAATAAAGGAAAAGAAACATTTTTAACTTTGGCCGCATGCAAAAAAGATGCTGAAGCCGCAATCGAACGCATATGAAGCAGACAGAGTCCTCGGATCAGATGGCCCAACGAGAGATAGTCTGAGCGATTCGCTAAGCAATGAAAAATTTGCCCTAACTATTCTGACAGTAATCAGTGGAGATTCTCAGAAGTGGAGAGAATTTTAGAACAATTTTGAAGCAGCAGTACATAAGCGAGACCTCTTGGATGTACAAAAATTGAGCTACTTGCTTTCCTGCTCGAAAGGAGAAGCCTTAAGAATAATTTTTGATGTCATGCGATGTTGCGCCAAAAAACCGATGCAGCATCAGAAAACTGTAACATTATTTGATGAATAGTGAAATAATTTGACCACATCGGTGAAAAGAATTTTCTCTGCAGCAAATTTCAAGATATCAAAAGAAATAACGGAGACTGGATAGGAACATCCAAATTTCAGACTTGCTTATTTGATTACTATATTATGCTCATAAATATAATAACAATCATTTAAAAGTTAAATGAAATAATCAAATAAAACAACCGAAATATTAGGAAATAAAGAAAAACGTCGGATAGTCAAACTTTTTCAAACAAAACCATGTCAAACCTTCCAGAAATACAAATTAAACGATCAACAACCTTCGCAAAAATAGGACTGAATTATCTTGGTCCTCCCTCCATCAAACCGAAAATGAGTAACTAAAAGATGGGTTATACTATTCATCTGTTCCACAACGAGAGCGATCCATTTGGATATGGTAGAGAACTTATAAGCTGAACGTTTTTTACATTTGTTAAGGTGTTACGGAGATTCAGTTCATGGCATGAATATCTAGAATGAATTTTGAGTGACAGCGCAAATCAATTCAACTAGTTTTTAAAAATAAAGAGCAACACATCAAACTGGGTAGATTTCTTGCAGAAAAAAGAGATGATTTGGAAAAAACACCCAAAGTACCTTGGAGTGGATAATTTTATAAGCATTATAGGAATAACTAAGAAAGCTATGAGAAGTGGAGAAAGCCGATAATGAAAAAGATCTCATTACGTTTTCTTGGAGATCAAAGTTTATTGGATATGAATGTGTGACGCGAATGATATCAGATGTAACAAATCGTAACATATGCGATTAGTATGACGAGCCACGATGACATCGATCAATTCTGAAAGTTGGAATTTATGGGTATCCAGGACTCCAGAATGAAAATGATGATGAAGCTCTTCAGGAATTTAAAAAAAATACAACGAAATAAAATGGAAAGGCCAAGTTTGCTGATCTTGGAAAAATCGAAGAACAAATTAAAAAATCATTATGGACTATGCTTCCGGCCTCTTGAAACGCTGATCAAAAGACTGGAGAACAGTGAAGAGATATTTCAACGATATGACGAAATAATTCAAAACCAACTGCAGTTGAAAATAATTGAAGTTAATCCAGAGATAAATCAAAAAGGTAAAATACACTGTTTATCTCATCATGATGTTATATATATTAAATTTCTTCATAAATGTATAATAAAATTCAGAATAGTCTATAATGCTTCTGCACATCTCAGAGGAACTAAAATTTTAAATAAAGTCCTATATTGTGGACCTATAACGCTTCTGGACTTATTAGGAATATTATTATAGTTTCGAATGATGAAAAATGTAATTATAGTCGATGTAGAAAAAGTATTCTTACAACTGGAACTGCATTCCTCCGACAGGAATTGCACCAGATTCTCTGGTTAAGGCTATAAGCTCTCTTTTCCTTTTGATAACCGTCCATTAACATTCGAACAGTGGGAAGCAGTGCGTCGCAAACTTTTTACCCTTGGAAAATACGAGTTAGAAAGACAATAATATATTTATAGAGTAAGTTATTCGTTCAGAAAGGTTTGCTATCCAATCTGTATTATAAAATCGACAGAAAATCAGGTTGATGATGTAATCCCAAAGGCGCAACTGACAATAAATAATGGATTTTATGATCCAATTACCACATTAACAAAAAAAAAACTGGCTAAAAAACCAGTTGATCATATGAACAAGCTAAATACAAAGATGAGTTACTTACACTCAGATATCGGTGTATTAAGAAAATTGACATTTTATATATATTCAGATCGAAAGAAAGTGAGAATGGAATAATCAAGAAATAGTTGCATTATTCACATCATAAGAAAGCGGTCAACCTGGAAATAGTAGGAAATTACTTAAAGTTTTTGCGTGTTTTAAGGAAATTCATATCAAAATGTGATTATCCACAACGAATTTTGAGCGATTAAGTCAATTCCAATAGTTTTCAAAGATGTGAGAAAGCAAATATTAAGCTAAGTGAATTTCTGATGAGAAGGTTATGAGAAAAGCCATTCGGAATGAAATTACGAGAGATCACTGATCATGAAAACGAAGATGTATTGAATGCGGGACCCGTTGACATATGCAAACTTCGATGATTGTAAAATAGCATGTCCAGTCGATTTCATACAGACCAATGTTTCTTTAATTATATGGCAACTAACGACGAGCAGGAAGAATTCAAATCAGGAGAATCAGATTCAAAGGAACGGTTTATCGAATGTTAGATGGAATATTCGCTAAACTGTTTCTTTATTTAATACGAAAATATGGTCGTACGCGAGAATAGAAAGAATATATCAACAGATAAGTAAGAAATCTCTCCAAGTTAAAAGACCTGGATGCATATTTATCAGAAGTGTCGCATTAATTTGACCGATTCTACCTTAATATGATTATGGCTGCAATACAAATGAAAGAATATTTCTTATCAAATGCAAAAAATGGATTAGCAAATCTCCTTTTATTTCTCATTTTATCACTTTATTTAGTTCATTTCGGAATTGAAAAATTATTCGATATCAGTCATAGTAGTTGCTAGAGAGTTATAATACAGTCAGCAACACAATAAATTTTATTTCTTCACGATGAAAATCATTTTAGTACGTCTATGCTAACTTCTATGTTGATAGAGTTCATGAAAGATTTAAATGAATATAAATATTTTTTAGCATCGGCTATGTGCCTTAGATTTCAAATGAATCAAATTTTGTATGTTTTAATGCATGTTATAATTTTAATGAGATAGATCAAGATTTTAATGACATTTAAAAATGAATGAATTGCTAATGAATCTTCGGCAATGACATAGCAACACCTACTATTTTTTTTTAAACAGATGATATAGTAGTGAATAACCATACAGCTTCATTTGGCTTATATTTTGCGACTTGCAAATCTAATCTTGAGTACAAATTATCCCGATGAATTTGCAATCATAAGTGCAGAATTTAAATCATGATTTTTTTTTTCAATTTTTCGGTGGCTTTTGTTCTTTTAAATTCAGAAGTTTTATGATTCCGTGAAAGTGTCCAGAAGATTTAAGGAATCCCTACTTCATTTTTGCTACTCTTGAAATACAATCAACAATTATCAAAATGATGAGATATTAGTGGGAATGAAACGATTAATTGATTTTGCTCATGGAAAGGTATATCGATTACCACGAACATGTGCTGTATGTTTGTTTTCTGAATAACATATCGGAAGTCATTCGCTTTTGTTGACATTCTACAAACTTAAATTTAAATATTATAAATACAACAACAAATTCCGAAAAGAAAACACAAAAAATGAAGGGAAGCTTTTAAGTTCATTTCTCAGAGGGAAGAGATATTCAAATCCAAAAGCATTTATTTCCTTGAAAGAATAAGTGATGACTGTGTTATAATCGCTCAATTTGCAGACAAATTTGCTACGAATTTAAAGAGCAAAATTCCAAGTGCCGACCCTTTGTCCTACAATTTATTTTTTGGATCGATTCAGTTTGTGAATGAACAGCATTAAAAGGCTCTGTATACTTACATTAATGGTTACAGTCTTTCATGTCACACATATCCAATGTATTATTATACTCACAGCTTAAGAATAAGTTATTCATTGATAGTCGCACAATATACGACTACTATTGCTGAGTGTTACCTTTATGATCATTGTAGTTATTATTCTGGAAAAGTATGGCTTAAAAAGATTTATGACTTCGATATGGTTCATCATAACATTAAATTCCGTTCAGTAAATTCAGGCAATCGCACTTCAACTTTTTTTAGGATAATAAAATTTTAAAATGATGCCAATATTCCATAGCAGGAACATAACTGCTTGACAATCAAACTACCAGGTAGTAAAACAATTCGAATGCAATCCTATCATTCGCTAGTACAAATTCATATACAGAAATAATAAGCAATGAAATACAACAGAAAAATCCAGGAAACAAGATAATTACAATAAAATATTATTATATATATCTTCCAAGAGAATTTTAGCGATATAAAACCAATATATTTGCTCTACTGGCTTTTTTTTTCTACTGTAGGTGGCAACACATCCAAAGCGTCAAATTCAAATTGATTTTGACTATTTCTTATTACTATGAGGATGTTCGGTGCTTTCCTTTCAAGTCATAAGTGCAACCACGATTTGTCACATTTTCTCATCAATCAAAAATGACACAGGCATACCACTAATATCTTGTTTTTCTACTTTTCATACGTTCCTGCACTCGGATTTCAATGAAAAATTCTGAAAAAAAAAGATATTTTAGTAATGACAAAATAATACTTCTATTGAGATCTTTAGTGGAAAATCCAATGACAAACAAATTCTACAAACATAAATCATATTTATGATTTCTTTAACGTTCCATAAATTGAGAAGAATGAAACTAATATTGATAGGTCTTAATTTGTGAGACCTTAAAGAAGTCATAAATAAGACTTTTGCCCGTTGAATTTGTTTATTAATGGATTTTCTATTCAAAATCAAAATGATTAATACTACAGTTTTACGATAGTTTATTCTATACTTTTATTTTTTGATTCGAATTTCCATCATTTTACAATTCTCGCTATGGCCCATCAATAGTGCAATATATTTATATATTGGATCATAGCAAAGTTACGGATCATTGTAATCATTTTTTTGCGTATATTTATCTATCTTGAATTCCTTCAATATGATAATGCTAATTCGTATATCGTCAACTCAATCTTCGGCGTGTTGTAATTCACAGTTTTAAATGCTTATTCTGTGGATAGAGAAATTGAATTTAGCAAACCACTATTATTAGTCTTAGAGGACAAAGTCAAATCATTTTTTGTTGACTAAATTGAATTATTTTACTTGCTGGACGTATTTTGTTTCTACGCTTTCTTTAATTGTTTGCAATTTCCTACTAAGCAAAAATTTTCCACGTGATCTCTTTATCATCTTCAGATTTCAAAACAACATGGTATAATTTTGGTAAAAGTTTAAATGCCTTATTTTACACTATACAAAAATCAAATTTTATTTTGTAAAATCTGCAGTTCTTATGGAACAAATAGTCTCAGGAAACCGACTAATGTAAAGTGATTCATGCAGACAGTGCAGATAGAAAATATATCGAAAAAATAAATATTTATCAGTGATTGAGTATGAAATGCATGCATGTAATTCATTCGTTCTGTACAAGAATTGGGAAACTTTATCAAAAAATTAATCATCAATTTTAATTTGAACAAAACTTTAAGATGCTTTACAGATAAAGTCAAATCTATAAATGAATTTGCTGAGAGTGAAAGAATATGTTGTGTACTATGAAATTCTGGGATACCGAAACTAATTATATCATAAATATATTCAATATCAATGATTATATTGATCATACATCACCTATAAATTTCATCTCATTCTATCAAAAGTATAAATCTAACCCTCAATGACGCTTATTTCTACCTCTTCACTATAAGCCTCCGTCTTTTTTTTCCCAAAGAAGTTTTTGTCAACAGTTTTTATTATATTAACAAGGATCATTATTCCTTTGAGAGAGACATGAAGTTGCTTGATTTCCTCCACGTCCGCTTCCTTCAAATCCGTTTTAATTCTATTAATCGCGCTATAATTTCGATCTAATTCTATTTCTTTGGATTATTCTGCATTAATACTAGATAAATTATTTACTACAGATTATTCTGCATTTGCCGGTTAATTATACAAGTTGACCGCAACGAAAAAGTTATTCCCCAACATATCTCCTACAAAGTTTTCGAAAATCCCAGACATAAAATTTCATTTGAACAATGTCTTCTTTTACGTTCAAATTAGAACCCAGCAGAAGCATGTTCTTATCGGCATTATCACTGAAGTTTATTTTTATTGAAAGGCTCTGAAATTTAATGGAGAAATGAAAGCAATTTGTTGCGCCGTCGGAAAAATTAAACTGACTGAACTTAAGGAACCACCAAAGCCATTAAAAATTTTGCTTGCCGGATATACTGCAGAATCAAAGCGTTTTCTATCTAGAATCAAGAAATACAACTCGTACTTCCAAATAATGTCTTTCGGCCCAGAAGTCATACCAACACAATTCAATGCAACTTTCAAAATGAAAGGACAAGTTTATCATAAAGCCGGCTCCCTGCTTCCGTTGCCAGATGGTCAGCATAAATTCCTACAAATGTATTTCATTGTTGATAGCAATGACGAATTGAATGCACACTGGGGAATTCTTATCGATTCTTGCAAAACATGAATGATAATAATATAGGATGTTCCACGACACTATGAATTTTTAACAATTCATTCTGCGTGTTAAAATAAAACACAGATATATTGAGTAATTTCCTAGTAATCTGCAAGCACAACGTGAAAAAAGAAAAAAAAGGAGGGATTTCGTCGTGAGTAGTCTTGGCTCTGTTGAGGAAGGCGTCCAACGATTCGTCGGTGTAAAAAAGGTTAAAATGATTTTTGATCGTCGACTGCCGGCTACTTCGCTTTAGTCACGCCCTCGCGCTGTCTGGGTGTCATCAATCAAAGCCTCATCAATCAAGAAAAGCACCGGCTTTGATCATTGCATCATTTCATGCCGTCGATGGATCTTAGTCCTTAGACTTGAGTAATTAACCTGCACATGTGAGGTATCATTACATTTACAAGATTATATTACGACATAATCAATCAAATTTTAACGATATGAAAATTTTAAAAGTTTCGAAACTATGTCTGGACTTTAACCCATACAACATTGTAACTAATCATCTAATATCTTAATATTTTTACTGAAATCTGTTATAAATTAAATTCTCACGAAATAAAAAAGAAAGATAAAAATATTTTAATCAACATTAATATAAACCTTTTTCGTTATTCCTATGCTGACATAGAAAGATCCGTCGTTTTCCCATTGCATTAAGAGTTTAATTAATACTATTGAATAATACGAGGAGAAATTTCTGTCATAATTGAAAATATTTTAAAAAGACATTCAGACTTTTTTAACAAATTAAAAAGGAAGAAAGAATTTCTTCATGTAAAAACAAATTAATGCGTTGGTTCAAAACAGCAAATGATATGATGCTATCTGATACACAGAAGATAATTATTCATGCTGAAAAAACGTCAGCCGGAGAACATGTGCGAAGATTCAGTGCTCCAACTGTAGATGAAGTGCCAGTTGTTATGGTCGGAGATCAATTGAAACCTAGAGATATATTGTTCTTCACCGTAGAAACGATTAATTGACAAAAATTGCAGAAACTCATCAGTGTCAAGACGTTCTGCATTATCTTATCATTTTTTGAAATGTGCCGATAGATATCACTTCAAAGTTACGATGATAAATCCAATCAGTGGCGATGAAAAATATAACAAATGCAGCGCAATAAACTATTATTCATATCGATTAATGATTCCAGAGAATGAAGACAATCACATTTTGAAATGCCATCAGTTCACCAATATATCATAGATATATATGCAAAAATCGAAACAGAACAATTGATATTCAGCCGTTTGGATCAGATCAAGCTTCGCTTTGAAGAATACTATTTACGCGATGTAGTTGTAAATGATGGCAATACAATTAACGTTAGAAGACTCACAATTTTGCCATCTTTATATACAGGTAATCGATGTCATATGGATCAGTACGCTCAAAATACACTTGTATATTTTCGCATTATGAGTGTCCAGACATATTCATTACACTCACATGTAATCCAGCTTGGGACAATATACAAAATCCTTTACTTCCTAGGCAACTACCGATGGATAGGCATGATATCACAGCACGCGTTTTCAGACAAAAGCTGAAATTACTAATGGATTTCATGATAAAACATGAATATGTGGATCTGTGCGCTGCTGGCTCAGTAGAATGGCAAAAGAAGGATTGCCACATGCACATATACTAATCTGCTTTATGACAAAATCACTTCAAACGAAATAAACGATGTAATATGCGCTAAAATACTCGTAGATAAGGAATTGTATGAAGTTGTGACGAAAAATATGATATTTGTGCCTTGCGATACACTGAGTTCAAATTCACCACGCATGATAAAAAATGCTCTAAGCGAAATTCTCGAGCATTAGTAAACAACAAAATTACAGGAAACGATGGATATCCTTTATAAAAAAAAAGATCAACTCAAGATGGCGGTAAATTAGCAACCGTACAAATTTGGAGTTGTGCATTGAAGAAGATAAAAGTGAGTTGTTCCATTTCGCTGCTTATTTCTGATCGTGACAAAATTGTAGAGATGAATTTTTTTACTTCTCACAGGTTTCTTCAACTTTGGTGTTTCTCTCAACTGGAGACGAATCTCAAACTCAAACTTGGAAATTTGAACCTTTATTATGATGAATTTGTTAATCAATGAAAGCAACAATTATAAAAACAATATAATCTCGATAATATCAAAGAAACAACATTCACGAAGAGAAAATAAGAAAAAAAAAAAAAAAAAACGCAAAAAAAGAAAACCCAATACCACGAATCATAATTCAATGTCAATTTGTAATTTTAAAATTAATGAAATTTAAAAACTAAATTTTCATTTCAACAAATGAGAATATCTCTTCAGCATCTTTTTCTATCAACTTATATTAATCGGTTTCTTGAAGCCGTTTTTTTAATTATTGCAAGGTTTTATAAAAGATTAGATTTGGTCTTTTAGCACTTAAATTATTTCAGAATTATAACTGGCTGTTTTGAAAATTAAAGATACGAAGAAATCACACCGAAAATCTTTTTTTTTTTAATTAGGTAAATGTTAACAATTGAAGAAATCATTATAGAAATATAATACATGCAGCTGGCAAAATAATTTAGTTGAGTCAGAAAAATAATTTCATTTCATCCTCGAAAGCCAACAGCAGTAGTTTGCTGAACTTGATTTTTCTGTCCATAGAATAGGTATTTGAAACTGTGAAGTACAGCACACCGAAGATCGTCTTGACGATATATGAACAACATTATCATATTGAAGGAGTTCAAGAAAGGTAAATACACGCAAATGATTACTATTGTCCGTGATCTTGCTGTAGGATCCAGTATAAAAATATACTGTACTATTGATGGTACCACAGCGAGAACTGTAAAATGATGGAAAATCGAGTTACAAAATAAAAGTATGTAAAATAAACTACTATAAAACTCACTACCAATTAAATACTGATTATCACTCCTAATTTATGAGACGTTGAAAAAGTCATAAATAAGGCTTATGCCCATAGAATTTGTTTATCACTGGATTTTCCACTTAAAATCTCAATGAATAGCATTATTTTGTTATCACTAAATTTTTCAGAATCGTTCGTAAAAATCTGTTTGTTGGAACATACAAAATGTGAAGCAACAAGAGATCAGTGCTGTATGCGTATATCGCTTCTCTTTCTTGAGAAAATGTGACAAATCACGGTTGTTTGAATGACTTGAAAGGTACTGCGCACCGAACTTCCTGAAAACAATAATAATATTGTTAAAACTATTCATTTTGAATTTGAGCATTGCTGACACGCTGCCATCTGTTATGAAGAGCAACAGGAAAAAAAAGCAATTAATAGAATAAATATATTGATTTCTTATCGCTATATTTCTCTTGGAAGATATATGCAATAATTCTAATATTTTAATTATTTCATTTCTAATTTTTTTATTGTTTTCCATTGTTTACTTTAGTTTAATGTTAATTTGTATTAACAAATGATAGGATTACTTTCGACTTGACGTAGTGGTTGGCAGTTTTATTGCCATGAGTTATATATATTGTTATTATGGGATGTTGAAAGCATCCTTAAATTTTGAATCAAAAAAATCAAGTGACTCTGATAAATGTCTTGACGATGAATTGTATTATAAAATTTCTTTAAGCCATACTTTCTCAGAATGATGACAACAATAATCATAAATATAACACTCAGCAACGAAGAGCTGGAGGTCAGTAGTAATAGCGTGGAATAAAATTGTGATTTATATACGCTTTGTAACCTGCAAAAGGTGTTTTCGTAGATTTTGAAAGTAAAGATTTGCCCAATTTTGAAAATTTTCTAATTTTTCTTTTTGTATTTTCAACTTTGCTCAATTATTCCCAATATTTGAATACCATGCTCAGATAATCGAAAATACAATTAGGAATAAAATGTCCATTTAATTAAATCAGTGAATTGTTACTTACAAACAAAAATTAGATATATGCCGAGGCGGTTCAATTAAACTTGCAACGACTATAGAAGTGATCGCAATGACAGTAATCGTATATTGTGCGATTATTAATGAATAACTTATTCGTATGCTGCGAGTATAGTAATATATTGGGAATGCCACAACACAAAGCCTTTCTATGCTGTTCATTAACAAACTGAATCCATTCAAAAAATAGGTTGTAAGAAGAAGGGTGGACACCTGAAATTAGGCTTTTTAAATTTGTAGCAAATTTTTTTATCGACTGACCATACAGTTGCCACTTATTCTTTCAAGAAGATGAATGCTTTTGGAGACTGAATGCATCTTTTTTCGTAATTTTTAGGCTTCTAATCATTTTAATTAATGTTTTCCTTTGGAATTTTCGTTATATTTGCAATATTTTAATTTAATTTTTTAGAAAGTCAGCGCGAATGATTTCCGGTATGTTTTTCAGAAAATAAACAAACATTCAGTACACAATCGTGGTGATCGATATGCCGCTCTCCATGAGCGGAATCAATTATTCGCTTTGCTCCCGATGATATCGCAGTGATTCCAGTCAATCCATTGTTGAGGAACACAATCGCAAGAATCAAGTAGGAATTTCTGCAATACTTAAATTTCTCCATAATCTTCTATTTTTGACGTGATTGTTTGAAATGCTTATATCTGATTTTTCAAAGATTTCTCTATGAAACTGTTCATCAGAATATGTTCAGTTATTTTCAGAATATCTTTATGAGATAAATTAATTGACCTGAGTCCTTTGCGCATTATGATAAGAAGAAAGACGGGAATGTTGATCAATGTGAGCATTGTACCAATAAACAAGTAAGCGTACGTACGTAAAATATAACTAGTCATTGATAGCACTATTCCGTCTTTAGTAACAATGATGCTCAAATTTTCAGTTGTTACTTCGTTAAAAGCAGGATTCATGATATGATAAGGAAATAGAAAAGTTAGTCTTTAAAATAGCTGACAAAATTAGCAGAACTATTCTATATGCAGTAGCCTTTTCTCAGAGACAAATAATTTCTCCTGAAAATGGCTAATTATATCAATCTTAGACCTCGTAGCAATTTCATTCCCAAAGAAGTTATTGGGTCACTTATTCTCAAGCATTCGGTTTGTACGAAATTTTTGAAATATGAGAAATTCATGTTGTGAGTCAAATTCATTTACTGTTGGGATTGTGATATTAGAACAATGAAATTAAAATGCACAACTTCGCCATAACATCAAACGTGCAATTTAACCATAGAATTTTTCCTAGTATTTTTGTTTTCAAAATAAATGCATTATACATTGATTTGGGATATTGCAAAAACAACTAAGCCATAATAATATTAAAATGTACAAGATTTAACTTGTTTGAAATTCGCCACTGAGAACATTAAAAATATTTGCATATTATCACAACATCATAAAACTTCTGAATTTTTTTAAGCTCATGATTTAATTTTCATTATAATATATCTGAAACTAATTAGAAATAAAATTGCATTCAATACAAGATCACTTGCAGTTGTGGAAAAATAAACTAATGAAGTGAAGATTTATTTGAAAAAATCAGTGAAATTTGTTTGTAGAATATCCCAAATTTTTTGGATAATTATGAATATTTTGTGTCGCAAATAACAAATATCTTCAATTGAGATCTGCAAGCAATCGTTGCAATATTATTTGTTCAACACAAAAATATGAATATGGATGCATCGTTATGAAATATTCGTTAACAATTTATTTGTCTTAAATGCCATTGAAATCATAATATATTATCAAAATTATGATATGCAGTAAAACATGCAAGGCTTAGATTATTTGAAATTAAAAACTAATAAAAATGCTAAAAATACATATGCATGATAATATCGCACGATCTGTTTTTAGGAATAATACTTAAATTAAAGCAAAAAATTTCTTATTTTTCTTGCTTTTATAAAGCATGAAAAAAAAAACAGAAAAGAAATAAGCCAAATATTTTCCATTTTTTTCCGTTGCTAGCTAGCTGCTTTTTTTTAAAAATAATAACAACTAATTTTTAATATAAAATATTATTTTCTTGGCTAAATAAATTCATCATTAAGTGCTTTTGTTATGGCCATCCAATGTTCATCAACACTCAAATATTCAGAAAATTGAATTATAGCAATTAGTGAAGGTGAGATGATACGACAGATGAAATATGCTGAAGATGACGTGATTTTTTGGCAATCAGTAAAATTGAAATTAGTAGAAACTGTTTGAAAATTGCGACACGATTCGAGCTGTCCAGATTCTTGTTTGAATTTAACACAACTGGAAATAATTGACATGGCATATTTAAGTATATTTATTGTTGTACCAAATCGAATGGCATGATCCATTGCATTTGTTAATGTAGGTGCATTAAGTAATCCCATTTTTTTTTTTTAAGTTTAGCTAAATATGTTGGGGAAATTCCACTACCTCAAGTTTCGTTGCTGTGATAATTTTTATCCTATCTAGGTAATTATTTTGAAAATTAAAAAAAAAATTGAACAAAAATAGTAAGAGATGAATTCAAAAGAAAGAATATTGGAAAATATAACTAAATGCTGTTGCTATCGTAAAATCAGCACGCAAAATTTCATGTGTTCAATCTTCTTACAAGGATTTTCTCAAGGAATTGGATTTACTAATGAACAGCGCAGAAAGATTCTGACATTCCCAATATATTATTTTAATCACAAAACATAAATAGGTTATTCATTCGTTGTGCAGGAATATATGATTACTACTATTATGATCACTTCTATAGTCGTAGCAACTTTCATTAAACCTATTCGGCATAATTTTAGTTTTTATTTGTAAGTAAAATGGGAATTAATTTAATCAATGAATGGTTATTCCTTCAAAATTAGGTTATTCTTTACTTCCAAAAACTTACGAAAAGTACTAATTCTACTAATTCTTATAGTCGTTCTATATTTAATTATTTATGCAAATGGCTTATTTGATCTTTATTAATTTTGGTCAGCAGGTGGATTATCGGAGTTATTCTTTTTTTGCTTTTTATGCCCCTATTTTAGTTCATTTGCAGATTTATTATCTCTTCTTTGTTTTATGTGATTTGTTATTTACTAATGGCAGTTGTGGTAAAAAATAATACTAATTCTTACAAGCGTATAAACATCGCAATTTTATTCACACTATTATTATTTGTGCTTTATTGTTGTCATCATTTTTGAGAAAGTATGGCTTAGAAAACTTCATGACCTCAATACAGTTCATCATCATCCATGTTTCCATTCAATAAATTTGACATTTTATCAGAATCACTTGATTTTTTTTAAGAACTGCAAAATTCAAAAATATTGTCAACATCTCATAACAGCAATATATATAACTTCTTGACAATAACAATGCACTATATCAAATCGAAAGCAATCTTATCATTTGCTAGTACAAATTATAATACAAAACCGAGAAGCACTGGATAAAAATAAAAAAATTGAGAGGAGCAAGATTATTACAATCAAAAATATTGTTTTATATATCTTCCAAGATAAACACCAAATTCGTCCATTTTGATCATATTGTTATCAGCCTTAGAAAGTTCGGTGTGCAGTTCCTTTTAAATCATTCATATAACCATGATTTGTCTCATTTCCTAAATAATCAAAAGAAACACATTCATAAAGCACTGATATTTTGTTGCTTACATTTTGTACGTCCTACACTCTGATTTATGTAAACAATATCTGAAAAAGAGAAGTTATTTTAGCAATGACAAAATATTAGAAGGAGAAAATCCAATGATAAACAAATTTTACAGAAATAAATCTTATTTATGACTTTTTCAATGTTTCATAAATTAGCACCTTTCAAATAATTTTGCGAATCATATAAATGCTGAAATCAAATAAATACTGATTGGTCCTAATTTATGAGGCATTGTAGAAGTCATAAATAAAACTTTTACTTGTTAGAATTTGTTTATCAATGGATTTTTATTTAAAATATCAATGATTGGTACTATATAGTTGCATAGTTTTTTTATTATACACCTTCATTTTTTAATTCGAATTTCCATCATTTTACAGTTCTTGCTATGGCATCATCAATAGTGCAGTATATTTAATGTATCGGTTCCTACAGTAAGGTCAGTATGTTTACCTTTCTTGAATTTCTTCAATATGATAATGTTGTTCATATATCGTCAAGACGATCTTCGGTGTGCTGTAATTCATAGTTTCAAATACCTATTCTATGGACAGAAAAAGCAAGTTCAGCAAACTACTGTTTTTGGCTTTCGAGGATGAAATGAAATCATTTTTCTGACTCAATTAAATTATTTTGCCAGCTGAAGTATTTTATTGCATTATGATAATTTCTGCATCATATATATATATAACTTTAGCAGATCTACCTGCGTTAAAATGATATAGCCAAGTATATTTATAGAAATCTTAATTTTCAGGAGACATGAGACGATGAAAGATTAAAAAACCGGTTAATTTAATTTCTTTTTTTTTTTTTCGTTAATTTCAATTCTTCAATCATCAATGTAAACCTAATTTTGCGATGAAGTTAGTAATGGAAATTTCGAATTCATTAATGTTTGTGCTTACAAAAGATACAGATGGAGTAAGTATTAATTAAATTTTTACTCTACTATTTAACTGACACAGATGTTTCCAATGTAAGTCTACATTATTAAACAATTCATAACAATATCATTGATACTTAGAGCTTAGGATGAACGAACAAGACGTGTGTGATGTATGTGCTTCGTTTTGAGAGTGTATTAATGATATGCTACTCGATAGAATCGAATTTTTTGGTAGTAAATGAACTGCTAGAAAATTTAATGAAAAAATTTAATCAACTTATTACTTTTTGACAACTACTGATTTTTAAAACAGTTCAAGTATATTATATAAGCAAACTTTAATTATATCATATAAGCAATACTTTCAATGTTTCTAATAATAGCTATGCTATTTTATTCAAAAAGCAAACGAAAGTATTATCTTACAATTGCATGGCTTAAAAAACTGTTTGTCTAACTTAAATTCATTAATATTTATTCACTTTTGATTGTCATTCAAAATAGTATTTGCTACTTATAAAAAGAAACACAAGTAGCATCAAATATCTTTTATATTTTAATTTATTAATGGCTTAGCATTGAATATTACGGTCTTTCTCATGAAAAATTAGAACTGATGCTTGGAACAAATTGCATTTTTCCTTAACTTTCTTTTAACAACTTTGTTTTAAGTAAAAAATGCTTTTTGAAATAAAACCAGACACTCTAGGGATTAAGCAAATTGAATGCCCAAGTTGAGGAGCAAAGATTTGCTCTCATACGATCATATGCATATCATGCAGCATGAAAGTAGCTTCATATGATGAGTTTCATAGCTTTCTTAGTTGATATTAATCATTTATGAGTTTATTTTTATCTGCTCAACTTGATTCGTTATCATATACACGAAGACTAAATCCGCTAATTTTTTTTTTTTTTTTTTTTTTGCATGAAAAATTTCTGCACATGCTGTAAAAACTGTCAGCGCTTTCAAACATGTAACTCATTCGAAAGCTGCTTGCGAATCACAAAACATTCACTTTTGTTTTTTAAAATTCGACTCTATTCGAATTACGAATATCACTATCAATTTTATTTCGAATATAAAATATCTTAGTTGTGGAAGTAATTTTGAAAAATTTTATTTCGAATATAAAATATCTTAGTCGTGGAAGTAATTTGGAAATAATTCTATTCATATCTCTATTCTATCATTTTTAAAAAAACATGAACAACTAAATTCAAATTTGAATTTTAGAATTAAAAAAATATCGACAAAGGTACAAAAAGATAGTGTCATTTTATAATGTATTTTGTCACCATCATCAATTAAATTTTCACCTGTTGCAATTAATCGATATCAATTCAATGCAAGTTCTTACTAATTAGTTAATACTTCATAACTGAATAAAATGAAATCAAGTAGAAACGAAAGCTTACTGTTGGTTATAAATGAAGATTCAATAATTATTTCATAATTTATTATGAAATTATCACTGGTAATATTCTTTCTTTCATTACTTTGACTAAATTTTTGAAATTTATTTTATAGTGATGATAATTATTAAAATACTAAAGATTAGCATCCATCATAAGTTTTTACAATCATGATTAGATTATCATCCCGTCATGAATGTTTTTAATCAATGCAAATATTTCTTTAACATATTAGACGAAATAGAAATGAAGAGATCCCAAAAAATTATTGAAAAATAAATCTTACCAAAACAACTAATAAAAATAAGAGTCAAGCCTAGAAGTGACTGCTCACCACAATTCTAATCAAGAATTTTACAACTGTAAACAGTGATCGCTTTCTCATTTTTTGGTCACTCACGTGAAAATAATATTATACGTGCAAAAAAGCATAATTCATGCAGAAACTCATTATCCATGCAAACTTCAAAATTTTCAGAAATGGATTAATGACAATAATCAGCAGAAATGGTAAAAGTTAACATTCAAATTGGAAGCTAAAACATTTCCGATTCTAAAATTTTATTATAATTTGCATCTAAAGTGCGTTATCTGACTTTTTCGTTTTGTTTTAGTAAAAATTTTCTAGAATTTCGATGCTCTTTTTTCACATTATTCTTTCCTATTCATCCATTTCGTTCAACCGTTGGAATAATTAATCAGAAAATATGAATTCTATTCAATCTTTATCATATTTTCTCATTCGTTATATTCGTTCGTCAAATTTTATGTATTGATTTTATAATTTGGAGATAATTGATGAAAAATTATTTTCAGAAATCATTTCAGAAAATGGATCATAACACTGAGCTTGGTACCAATATATTTCTCTGTTCCTTGAACATTTTGCAAATTCTAGCAAATTTAACTGTATTACTTGCATATTTCACTGATAGTCAACTTTTGGCCAATGAAAATATCATACTTCTTGTTTCTCTTGCTTTTATCGACCTTTTTTATTCTTCATTGTCGATACCGTACTTAATTGTATTGTTCATTGGATGGGTTCCAAACGGTGTGTTATCATTTTTACAAAATATCAAACAAAAATAGTATTTAATGTTAAATTTTTTTGAAAGTTATAATTTATTGATATGCTTAATTTAAAACCAAGATGTATTTTTGAAATCTTTTTAATTTCAAATTAAATTTTGTTGTTATATATTTTGCTATAATTTATTTCAATACATTTAAAACGTTTCTGTTGCTAATTGTATCTAATTTTTACAAGTAAAAGGATGCAATATAGATTACATGATGTTAATGACTAATTTTTCAATAACTTTATTAAAATTATTGTATTTGTTTTTTGAATACACAAAAAATTAAGCTTAATTTATATGGAAAAAATTCTTCAGGCCAAGAATATCACTACAATGAGCATATGGTACTTGGTTTTGGTTCCGGTCCGGCTGCACTTATGAAAAGTGGTTGCACGATAACCACTTTGATCGCAATTGATCGAATTTGTGCTTTGTGGGCTCCGGTGAAGTATTATTCGTTGAGAAAAATAACGTATGTCTATAATAATAAGAATTTTTACATTGATAATATGCAAAATGACATGCAGTCGAGAATATCTGAATAAATCTCATCAACTCTCCGCAGTTAACTTTCATTTATAATATCATCAACAAATGACAAAGATGATAAAACAAACGATTACTTAAAATTTTCTGAAAGCAATACTTTCTGTTTTGAAAAAAAAAAAAATTTCTTTTTATAGCAATATTTATCTTTTCAAATCAGTAATTCTGAACCAATAATTATCTTATTGTCATTTTAAATCAGGAGGATTGCTGAATAAAATATTTATTATCATTTTGCGTCAACATTTATCCCCAATGTTTCTTTAAATTTTTTCAAATTTTTAGCATGTTGTGTTGTGGTTTCGTATTTTCACTTTTGATGGCCGGATTTGATTTATCATTAATATTTATATTATCAGAAATTCGACCAGTATCCGGTTGCAGCGCATTTGCTTGCTTTGCTTCTGAGGTATTGGATAAAATTCGCTAATATTTGTGATCTTGACATCAAAATATGAGATCATTGTGACATTGAGTAGTGATATAAATTTAATTGTGATGCCAATGTCAAAATATAATATCACTATGATGTTGACTTAAAAATATAATATTCTGTAACTTTGAGAGAAATATTTGTATAATGAATCTATGTTTTTATTTATGTTTACTAAATTAACTAAAGAAATTTGTGAGCCTATTTAAAAAATAAGAAGTAAATTGGAACTGATCATATTTTATTTCATAACTATCCAAAGACTAAATTTTGAGCATTTCTTTCATAATGTCTAATAATTTACTTTCACTAATTCATGACATTTGAGGGATTTCGCACCTATTGGGGAATGTCCAATATGATTGTCAATTTACTATCTTGCATATTGACGGTTGTCGTTGCACTGTTGCTAAAAACGAGAAAAATGCGAAAAGTACAAGGTAGCAATGCTATGATTCGAAAAAAAGAAGACAAATGGGTAAGAAATTTAGAAAAAAAAGAGATTGAAACTCTAAAAATTTTGTTGAATGTAAAACAAAATTAAAAATGTTATAATATTTGTGCTAACTAATTTTGAAATTATTGAATTTTAATTTTTCTGTGTATGGATATTTGCAGGCAAGTCGTGCATCATTTTATATTCTCATCGTATCAGCAATATTTGGTGTTGTTCCAGGTGGAATAAATGGTTGTGCACAAAGAATTCAATCCGATGTAAGTTTGCACTGAAAAATCAGAAATTAAATGCCTATCTAGTTATCACTAAAAACAAGACAAAAAAGTTTTTATAGTAATTCTATTGATTTGAATACAAATTTTATTGTCGCAGTCAAGAAGAAATGAATAAATTTACAGCATTTTAATCAACTCTTAGTGGTGTCATTTTCTGGTAACATCGATAAATACCACATTGAAATCATTTTCAGTATTACTTATGATTTCAGTTCATTAAAGCATTGGCATTTTACATTCAGTTATGCGCATCAATTAGCGGTCTATCGCATGCATTCATCTTTGGGATGGCACACAGTCTCATTCGACGACGAATCTTCGTAATGCTCAAATTAAATAAATATTTCAAAGATCCACCACCAATATTATCTCAGAATTCGGTTTTCCCAGTGTCTAACATTGCTCGTTTCGAAAAAAATTAATCTACTCTCACCGAAATTATTTCATACATTATTATCAAATTTTTTGGTTAGATTATTCTTTCGTTCATTGATGTTATGATATTCATAAAAAATGAAATGTCCTTGTTGGTTTTTGATCAGATAGAAGCTCAATTGAAATTAGGACTTTCGAATTTTAAGATCCATCCGATGTCCCCGAAACATCAACAACATGTAAATGATAATAATGATGCTTAGTTTTGAAAGATCATTAAATTGGCGCTAGCCAAATGATGTAGAATAAAAAACTTTGAAATGTATTATATAAAGTTTTTTTTCAAAAAATGATGAAATATTTAAATAAATTTTTTTCTTTCGAAGAAGATTAATGTTAATTTTTTAATTAAATTTGAATGTCAAGAATTGGTTCAAGTTTAATGAAAAAAAAAAAAAAAACTTTGCAGTTTACAGTTGTTGGGTGTTTTTCTTTTTTTCTTTTTTTTTTTTAAATTATAACTCATATCAATGATTTGTTAGAACATACAGTATGAACATCTTGAAATAAAATTCAATGCATTCCTAATTAAGTTATGATTAATCGAATTACTTGACATCAACCAAATAACCTATTCCAAGAATTACAGTAAAGCAGTTGACTGATTTTATTTGAAATCAAAAGAAAAAGTATCGAAATGGGAAAAAAAACCACGAAGAAGACATAATTTCTTAAAAATCTCGAAGAAATTACAAAGTGCACTCAACTGAAACATACAGTCAAATTTTATGATTTGGTGATATTTGCATATAGAATATGATGATTTTTGCTTCTTTAATATTATGTAAAATTGTTTTTATTCTGTATTATATTTCAAATGGATTTTTTTCGTTTAATTCTATAAATGTATTTCAATGGTGCTATACTTTTGCTTCATTTCATAAATCTTATTAATTTCAAAGAGTAAAATATTTTTACGTAACTTAAAAATAAATTTTTTCCTTTATGTAAGCTATCAGATGAAATGTTTTAAAATAAGTTGAAAATAATGTACATTTCCTTAATAGTCTAAAATACATTTCATCTGATAAGGATAATATTAATAGTGTTCAAGTTATTATTGGTAAACATATCTTAAATTTGCTGAAAAAAAAGAAAAAAGCTTTTAAATTGAACAAAATTTTGTTATTTTAAGCAGCTAATAAGAATTAGCTATTATATTTTTAAATAATGATAAGATATATATGTAAAATTCTGAATCTTTTTGAAAATCAGAAAAAAATTTTTATATTTCATCAAAATTTTCTTTTGCTTGTATTTTAAGACTTTCTTAAATGAATCTGAATTATATCATGTGTTGCATTACTGTCTGTAACCTATCTGAAATGCATTCCTAATTAAGTAAGGAAAATAAAACTATGAGTCCAAATTTTTTCTTCTAAAAAATAAGCTGCCAAAGTGTCTGAAATTGGTTTTTTGCTTTTGCTTTTAAAAAACCAAAGTTAAAATAATAACAGCAAAATACATAAGAACTTTTAAGTAAAAAAAGCAATAGAAGAATAAGCTGCCATAAATGCTCGTACTTATTTTCTTTTGTTGTTTTTTTTTTTTTTTGTTTTGATGGGGCAGTGTTTATAATTATAATATATAATAATTATAAAAAAAACCCACGATCATGCTAGCAATTATTATTATTTTTCTCTAAAAAGAAAAAAAAAAAAAAAGAAAATAAATCATGTTTTTCTTTTATTTTTGTCTTTGATTCTTTTTGAAAAAAAACAAAAAAAGATACAAAAATCCTGTTATTCTTTAAAAAAAAAAATTGACAAAAATAGAATAGTAATAATAATGTCCTTCAAGGGTTTTTTTAACTTTTGCTTTGTTTTACTTTGAGTTATATGAAAAAAAAAATAAAAAAAAGAAATGCTATCTTTTTCTGTTATTATTGTTTTTTTTTCTTTGTTGATTTGCATCGCGCTTTTGCATTGCATATCAGTTTTTTTTTATTTTTTTTTTGTTTTTTTATTTTAAAATAAAAAACTAAAAAAAAATAAACATGATTAATCGAATTACTTGACATTAACCAAATAACCTATTCCGGGAATTATCCTTAATGGTGCTGAAAATATAGTAAAGTAGTTGATTAATTTTATTTGAAATATAAAAGGAAAAGTACTGAATTGGGAAAAAAACCTCGAAGAAATTACAAAGTGCACTCAACCTGACAATATACAATCAAATTTTATGATTTGGTGATATTTGCATACAGAATATGATGATATTTGCTTCTTTAATATTATGTGGAATTGTTTTTATTTTGTACTAGCTGAGCCCGGGCACGCGGAGCGAAACGCGAGAGAAGCGCGGAAGGAGAATGAGAAAAAAAGGAAGGTATAGTCAATGAACTCCGCCTCCTCGCTTATTTTTAGTTGTCGCGTACGTGAAACGTGCAAAAAAGTAATTAGGTCTACATAGGATCACTCGCCTACTTGAATGCAAGGTTGTTTCAGAATTTGGAAAAAATCGGTGGAGAAATTGAGGAGTTATTAAAGTTGTAACAGGTAGCATTTACATTTTTATTTATATAGATAGATTGTATGCAATACAATATTTTGGATTTAATTACTAGTTAGTTTAAAATTTTTTGATTTTAAACCAAAAAATGAATTCTACTTAGTTCCTGATTTCTAAACAAGAGATAAATTTTATTTAATTTTCAACTTTTTAAGGTACGATCAAAAAAAATCAGAAACCCATCAAAACCCATTCTTTTCTGCTATTATGCATCATTAATTTGTTAGCCGTGATGATTAATCATCACGTTTGATGCCCGCATGTGCCAGCGCACATTCCATCAATCATCACATTTGATGCTTACATGTGCGCGGGCACGTGCGTGCACATTATTAGCTTTTTATAAAACCTATTTTCTTCCACTTTTTTTTAGCTTTTTTATTTCATTATATTCCTTATTGCTTTATGTTTAATTTACCTAGTAAAAAAAGTGATGTACATATACCTAGTAAAAAAAAGTGATGTACTATGTATTTTGCAATTGATTTAACAATTATTTACTGCTTTTGAACATTATTTATTGTTCTTGAATATTCTTCACTATTTCGAATAATATTTTTACCTAACTTGTAATTTTTATCTATGGCTTTCAGAAGTGTATTACTGCTAGAACAAAAACTATTAATGATTGGAACGAAAAGATGATAATATAGATTCAAAATATCTTTCAAAGAAAGGTTTGTTTTTTTTTTTACTTTCTGTTGGGAATTTTTTTCTTTTTATCATTGTATAATTTTTAATTTCATGATATTCATTTTAATACTAGCTGGATCGGCCATGCGGAGCATGGTTGATACAGCTATCTATGGGGGACCGACCACGCTTCGCGTATCTAGCTCCAGCTAATCTATATAAATAGAAATGTCAATGTTCGTTTGTTCAAAATCTTAAATCTCCGTAAGTTCTTTAACATGCACATTATTTATATTCAAAATCTTAGATATACCTATTGCTTTGAAATTTTGACACAAAGTTGCAGTCGAATACGCGCATGTTTTTTAATTTTCCTCGATTGATTTGAAGTTTTTATGCGCGTTGCGCGTTGCATTCCAATGAACAAATGTTTTTGAATAATTAAGGTGAGCAATTCAAGCTTTTCGTTTGTTTTTTGCTTTGTAAGAAATGTGATTCGTTTATTTTTTTGATTTCTGGAAATGTAGTTGCGTTGCGCGAATGTCGAGGTCAGGATAGTGTATAATCAAATGCTTCGTTCAAGCAATTTAAGGATTATCTCTCTGATTTCTAATATTAGATTGTGTCTTGAATTGCTCTTTTCGTAAATCTTACCCATTAATCTAAACCGCACAATTGTAAGGCTGACAATGAGCTTTGTTGATCGTGAATGCAAACGTCTATCAAAATGGGAATTGCAATCTCTTGAATTGAATAAAACCTTGTATTGGAATAGTCTATCACTTTTATATAGATATGCTCATTTTATATGTATGTAATTCTCTAGAAATATTTATAATCATCTAGAAGCTGCAATAGTTTATCTTGCGCTGTTTTAATTTTCCTAATTTCAATAATTTGCGAAAAAAAAAACAATTTTGTAAAAATTTTCCACAATATCGATTAAGGTTCCGAAAAAAAAAGCTTCCAGCTGTCTATGGGAGTCGATCCAGCTATCTATGGAGGCCGAACACGCTTCGCGTATCCGGCTCCAATAATCCATATAAATAGAAATGTTCGTTTGTTCAAAATTTTAAACCTCCGAAAGTTTTCATCTATTGCTTTGAAATTTTGACAGAACGTTGCATTGGGATATATGCATATTTCACCGAGCTTACTGAGCTTTGCATGCTAAAGTCCAAATCCGTTTTGCAGAAAGTAAGCGTGGTTAATAGAGTCTGCTCACTTTTATTTGTCAGCCTACGTGAATGTAACGTTGTGTCAAATTTTCAAATCAATGAGTTAAGACTTGAAACGTTGTGTCAAAATGAACATTGAAACATCTAAGACAAACAGACAATCCAAGACACGACCTAATATTAGAAATAATATCACCTAATATGAGAAGAGATAATTCACAAATTGCTTGACGAAAACATTTCATTATACACTATCATGATCCCGACATTTGTGCGACGCAACCAAACTTCCCATAAATCAAAAAATAGATTAATAAACTTCTCATAAAGCAAAAAAACAAACGAAAAGCTCAAATTACGGGTCTTCTTTATTTAAAAACACGCGCCTATTTGAATGCAACGCAGCATGAAAATTTCAAATCACCGATGGAGAATTTGTAACGTTGCAAGAAGCAGCCACAGTTAATGCAGAAAGAAGGCGTGGTGAATAAATTCTGTCCGCTCATGAAGAGGTGGAACGAGAAGAGTCAAAAAATTTATTATTGTTTATTATTAATTATTATTATCAATTTTTATTTGTCATTATTTATCATCATTTATTATTAATTATTATTTATTACGCAGCAGTAAAAAATCAATAACATCAATAAAACAAATCTAATGATAAATTTATAAAATAAAAAAAGGAGAAAAAGACTAAAGGGAAAAAACCCGAGTCGAAACATTAAACTGCTCTCATTGAAATCCCTATTTAAAGTGATAGAAAAGGGCGCCTTTGTTAGTCCACGATGATGATGCGTTTTTATCGGCGCGCGGTGGTCATCGATATTGATCCTAGTTAGGGTTATAAAGAAATGATCAATAATTATTTGTTGCACTGTTCTTATTGAAATCCCTATTTAAAATAATAGAAAAGGGCGCCCTTGTTAGTGCGTATTGATGATGCGTTTTTGTTGGCGCGCGAGAGTCTTCGACATTGACCCTAGTTAAGGGTTACAAAGAAATGATCAAGAATTATTTATTGCGCAAGAGTAAAAAATCAATAATATCAATAAAACGAATCTAATGATAAATTTATAAAATTAAAAAGAAGAAAACGACTGAAAGAGAAAACTATAAAATAAAAGAGGAGAAAACTAAAAAAAACCCGAATCGGAGCATTAAACCGCTCCCGTTGACTTTCCTATGTAAAATGATAGAAAATGGCACCTTTTTCAGCGCGTGATGATGATGCGCCTTTGTTGGCGCGCTAGGGTCTTCAACATTGAACCTAGTTACGGTTACAAAGGATTAGCTAATTATTTATTATTATTCAGTATTTATTGTTTATTATCATTTATTATTCAACATTCTTTATTATTATTCATTATTACTTGCTTGTTATAATTTATCACTGTTCATTATTCCTTTTATTATTTTATTTATTAATAATTATTACTATTTATTACTATTTGTCACTATTTATCACTATTTATTATTATTTACCATTATTTATATTTAATATTAATTTTTTTACGCAACAGTAAAAAATTAACAATATCAATAAAACAAATCTAATGATAAATTTATAAAATAAAAAAGGAGAAAACAAAAAGAGAGAAAACTATAAAATAAAAAAGGAGAAAAGTAAAAAAAAACCCGGGTCGGAGCATTAAACCGCTCCCGTTAACTTTCCTATGTAAAATGATGGAAAAGGGCGCCATTATTAGCGCGTTATGCGATGCGCATTTATTGGCGCGCGAGGGTAATCAAATTGGACCTAGTTGAGGGTTAAATCAATAATTATCTATTTTTATTATTTGTTAGGCAGATCCCGAGCCGGAACATCGCTTCCGTTAGGGCGCCTTTGTTAGCGCGTGATGATGGTGCACCTTTGTTGGTGCGTTAGGATAATCGACATTGATCCTACTTGAAGGTTATAAAGGATTGGCGAATCATTTATTATTATGCAGTATATATTGTTTATTATTACTTATTACTAGCTGGATCGGCCATGCTCTCGGCCACGCTTCGCGTATCCGGCTCCAGCTAATCTATATAAATAGAAATGTCAATGTTCGTTTGTTCAAAATTTTAAACCTCCCAAGTTCTTAAACACGCACATCATCTATATTCGAAATCTTAAATATCGGAAAGTCCTTAACCTATTGCTTTGAAATTCTGACACAACGTTGCAGTCGAATACGCGCATGTTTTTAAATATTCATCGATTGATTTGAAGTTTTTATGCGCGTTGCATTCCAATGGGCAAATGCTTTTAAATAATTGAGGCGAGCAATCCAAACTTTTCGTTTGTTTTTTGCTTTGTGAGAAATGCGATTCGTTTATTTTTTGCTTTGTGGGGAACGTAGTTGCGTTACACAAATGTCGAGGCCAGGATAGTGTTTATTCAAATATCTTGTTCAAGCAATTTAAGGATCATCTCTCTGACTTCTACTGCTAGATTTTGTTTTGAATTGCCTCTTTTCGTAAGTTTTGCCCGATGATCTAAACCGCACAACTGTAAGGATTTTCTCTGAGCTGTGATGATCGTGAATGCAAACGTCTATCAAATTGGAAATTGCAATCCCTTAAATTGAAATAGCGCATCCATTGGAATCATAAGAAACCCTCCACCGATAGCTTTCAAATTCTGACACAACCTTGTATTCGAATAGACCATCATTTTTATATAGATATACTTATTAAATATATATGTATATAATCCTCTAGAAATATTTATAACCATCTTGAAGCTACAATAGTTTATCTTGCGCTATTAATACTTATGAAGACGCGGAACGGGATGGAGTCAAAAAATTATCTTTATTTATTATTATTTACCATTATTATTATTTATCATTGATTATTATTTATTGCGCAGCAGTAAGAAATCAATACCATCGATAAAACAAATCCGATGACAAATTTATAAAATAAAAAGGAGAAAACGGCTAAAGGGAAAAAAAACCTGAGTCGAAATATTAAACTGCTCTTACTGAAATCCCTATTTAAAAAATGATAGAAAAGGGAGCCTTTGTTAGTGCGTGATGACGCGTTTTTTTGGCACGCGAGGGTCATCAACATTGACCTTTGTTGAGGGTTACAAAGAAATGATCGATAATTATTTATTGCGCTGCTCTTATTGAAATCCCTCTTTAAAATGATAGAAAAGGGCATGTTGATGATGCGTTTTTGTTGGCGCGCGACGGTCATCGACATTGACCCTAGTTGAGGGTTACAAAGAAATGATAAAAAACTATTTATTGCGTAAGAGTTAAAAATCGATAATATCAATAAAACAAATCTAATGATAAATTTATTAAATAAAAAAGAAGAAAAAGACATCAAGGGAAAAAACCCGAGTTGGTGTATTAAACCACTATCGTTGAAATTCCTATACAAAATGATAGAAAAGGGCGCCTTTGTTGGCGCTTTAGGGTAATCGATATTGACGCTAGTTGAGGGTTACAAAGGATTAGCTAATTATTTGTTATTATTAAGTATTTATTGTTTATTATTATTTATTATTATTCAAAATTCTTTATTATTATTCATTATTACTTGCTTGTTATAATTTATCACTGTTCATTATTCCTTTTATTATTTTATTTATTAATAATTATTACTATTTATTACTATTTGTCATTATTTATCACTATTTATTATTATTTACCATTATTTATATTTAATATTATTTTTTTTACGCAACAGTAAAAAATTAACAATATCAATAAAACAAATCTAATGATAAATTTATAAAATAAAAAAGGAGAAAACGACTAAAAGAGAAAACTAAAAAAAATCCGAGTCGGAGCATTAAACCGCTCTCGTTGACATTTCTATATAAAATGATAGAAAGAGCGCCTTTGTTAGCGCGTGATGATGATGCGCAACGACTAAAGGAGAAGACTATAAAATAAAAAAGAAGAAAACGACTAAAAAAGAGAACTAAAAAAAAAAAACCCGAGTCGGAGCATTAAACCATTCCCGTTGACATCCCTATGTAAAATGATAGAAAGGGCGCCTTTGTTAGCGCATGATGATGATGCGCACTTATTGGCGCGCGACGGTCATCACATTGAACCTTGTTTAATTTCTATTATTGTTGCTAACAAGAGAGAGAGATGTGGGGAAAAAGGAGAATGGCAGAAAAAAAGATAGGCGGAGGCTAACCGTATCTTTTACTCGAGGAGAAAGATGGGAGAAAAAAGGAGAATAACAGAAAAAAAGGTGGGCGGATCCAATAAACTCCACCTCCTCACCTATTTCCAGTTGTCACGAACGTGACACGTGAAAAAACGTAACCATATTCATTTATAAAGAAGGTCGGTTGGAGTAGAAGGTTGTGTCAAAATTTGAAAAAAATCGGTTGAGAATTTACCGGAGATCGGGCGTGAGTAACAGGTAGCATTTACATTTTTATTTATATATAGATAGATTATTCAGCATTCTAATTTATTACTGTTCGTTATTCTTTATTTAGTGTTATTATTTATTTATTACTTTATTATTTATTTATTTATTAATTTTTGTTTTTATTACTGATTAATTTCTATCGTTATTGCTAACCGTCTTTTACTCAAGAGGAGGGAGAGAGATGGGAGGAAAGAGGAGAATGAAAGAAAAAAAGGTAGGCGGAGCCAATAGACTCCACCTCCTCACCTATTTTCAGTTATCACAGAGTGAAACGTGAAAAAAAGTAACGATATTAACTCATAAAGAAAGTCTCCAATTGAAAACAATCGGTGGAGAACTTCCCGTAGATCCGTGATTAGTAACAGGTAGCATTTACACTTTTATTTATATAGATAGATTATATAATTTTTAGTTTGATGATATTCATTCCAATTTTAATAATATTTTCAACTGATTTGTAATTTTTATCTATTCCTTTAGGAATATAATTCATGCAGAAACACATTATCCATGCAAAATTCAAGATTTTCAGGAATGGATTTAGCTACAGTATATTTTGTTGGAATATTTTCAATTGCAAAACATTGAATCTGCTATGATTTTATTTATTTTTTTTTTCTATTATATTTCGAGTTTTTTCTTGATGCTTTTTCAATTGTGTATTTTTTGATAATATATTACTATTCTATGGTTTTGACGGGAAATTATATTTTGATTTTATAAATATGAATATTTCAGCTAAATTTTTAATAGATAATAAAATATACAGTATTGCAAAGTTGACGAAACTAAAATTTAAAGCCATTAAGGATAAGTTTTCATTGATAATTGTGAGTTTTTCACTTGATTGCAACTTGCTCTCTTTTTGCTCTTTTGAACTTTTGAAACGAATTTATCTTTTTCGTTTTCTTATCAGTTAACATTGATTGTTTCTTATAGATTTGTGCAAAACAATCTTTAGAAAAAAAAAAGAAAAAATTATGCAAAATATTAAACATTTCAAAAGCACAGCATGCGATACTCAGATGATTTTTTGTTTGCAATCGCTAAAATACTTTTGAAAACAAATGGTCCAGAAAAATTTTTGTAACTAATTAGTAATGTGATTAGAGAATTTTTTTTTTCTTTTTTTTTTTTTTTTGTAAAATTATCTTTCGGTAAAACGACGGAAAAAGAAGAGTAGTTTCTGCTTGAATCAATTAATATGTAAAACAATTTTAAGATTATAAGTAATGAAGATTTTGAATTTGAAAGGGAATTGAATCAATGAAAAATACAATGAATTGCTAGTTTGGATATTTTAATTATCCAATATTAATTATATTTTATATTGATTTGATTTTTGAAATTCACTTTTATGCCAACTAAATTCACTTAAATCCTGGTTAATTTCGTCATTATTAGAACTTTGCAATCAAAAGAAAATTTTCAAAACTTTTCCATGCTCATTGATGCAACTTGCATATTGAATTATTAATTTATTATTAGTTATAGCAAATTCTTCAAAACAACGTAAATTTCATTATCGATAGTATTAGCTGTAAATAGAATTTTATGGAGTTATTTATAAGATGGAGTTATTTATTAATTATTAGTAAGCAAAGTCTCTTATTAATAATAATATAAACTATCTTAGTCTCTCAAAGATTATAAAATTTCTAGGAATTATTTAACTGCATTGTGAACAATTTCAGATAGAATGGAAATATTTTTTGATGGTAATTATCATATGAATAATAATTCTCTTATTAATATTCTTATATTATTATTTGCAATGTGTGACTGATTAAAAATTAAGAATTGTTCTTTGTAATCAGTGACTTATTCATGTAAATTTTCTAACATTTAACTCTTAAACTTCTGTAGAAAAATTCTATTTTGCACTGAAAACTCTATAGAAAAAAAAAAAAGATGTTTAGAGTATTTTGTTAGCTTGCTAACTAGCCCCAAACTCTTATATTATTAATAGTACTAAACTTAAGAAAACATTATTTTAGAAGATGCTACCAAAAAAATTCAAAAAAAGAGAAAAAATGCTATGCATAAATTTGCTACTTTTTCGACTATTTATAGCTGAGCGTGCAAAAAATATATGCATATTTAGAGAATTTTAGTTTTAATATATAAATATACTTTCTCTCATATTTAAATATTAAAACTGCTAGAATATCAAAATATATCTGTTCTTTGTTTGCTTCATTTGGCAGAATAAAATTTTCAACTATTATCTAGGATTTTTCTTTTTTTTTAAATTTTTTTATGCGGCCTATATATAAACAAAGACATACATTCAAAACTTGATTCACAACGAAACTACAAGTTGCAAATCGAATGAATCAAGTACATTAAGCGAATTTTTGAAAAAACATTGGATGTTAATCTAATTTAGAGAAAATGGAAAAGGAAGTAATAAAAAATTGTCGATAAAACACTGTTTTTTTTTTTTGTTTATTTAAATAATTTCTTTCTAAAATTGGATAACATCACAGGTCTAGAATTAGACATTTTCAGATATTTTATACTGAAAATTAGGGTTATATGTATCTGCTTATTCTTTCAAACCTTCACTTCACATTTCCAATAATTAAAAACAAATTTTCTGTAAAATTATTATATGTTCTTTTTTTTTCATGCAATCAAAAAAAAAAGTTGGTTATTTGTTTCTTAATCGCATTTTATTTAATTTGATTTACAAATATCAACTTTTTCGTTAGTATCAATTCTGAATTTTTGTCTTTTTTTTTTTGGAAAATACATTTTTACAAATAATTTAAAGATATAATGTATATTACTTATATCATCTTTTTTTCCATCTTTGTTGCAATCAAAATCGATGTGAGTCTTTCCTAGCCTTTTTTATTTAATAATTCATTTGACAAAATGTTTCTTTATTTTTTTTTTTTACCTTTGAAGAAAATAATTCGATTAAGAGAGAAAAAGTGATAAAAAAATCTTCAACTTTAATATGACTAATGCAAAAATATCGACTAAATTAGTGTAAACTCCCTCAAAGCTCAATTATTTTGTTTTCATCGTTTTTAATTATCCTCTATTGATAATTTTGCTTGCTTATTTTTTCATTAAACATTTATTCAACGTCTTCAAAGAAAAAAATATAAAAATTTGAATAATCATTCAAATAAATATTTTATTCATAAAAAAAAAAAAACGAAAAGAAAATGCATCCGTAAGATGAAATAAAAAAATCTAAGGTGGGGAAAAATTTTAAAAGCGATTTAAAATCAAAAAATATTCTTTATTTTTACTATTATTTTTTTTTTTTTTTTTGCAAATTTGTGTCAGTTTTTATGAGATTTAGTTTCATTTTAGCATTCAATCATATATTTTTTTGTGATCTTTCTTTCTACATTCAGCAATCTTTCTCTAAAGATGAATTTTCAATCCAAAAAAACCATTTGGAACTAGGCATTTTAGTCTTATTTCTAAAGTTTGACATCCATTAATTACCATGTAGTAGTTACAGAATTATTCAGTATTAATTAACGCTTTTTTCTTAATTTTCAACTAATTTAAAAGCTTATTTTAGAGAATTTTAATTTGGCTAACAACTATTAATTTATTTATTTATTAATTTTTTAAACTAAATCACAATTTTAAACATAGAACGATAAAAACATATTGAGAGAAAATTGCAGTATTTCTAACTTCTAACTTGAAGGTAAAATAAGTACTTAAAATTGCAATCAAAAACAATTTACATTATCAACTTTACAGAAAACTGTTAAAAATTTCGCGCGTTGAAATCTAAAAAGAAAATATTTGATCTTTCCGGAAGTTTTGTGCTAAAATTTTGATAAATTAAACAGTATGAATGAAAAATAATTAACCAAAGCATAGAGTTCAGTCCAGAAAAAAATAAAAATAAAATTTAAAATATAAGTAATCCATTGTTGCAATTCATTGATATAGTTTTATCAAATGTCCTTTTAATAAATCGATTTATTTCAAATTTTTATAAAATTCTATTAAAACCAATTTTTATTAACACGAGTTTATTTATTCATAATTTCGAAGAATAATTTTTCGCAGTTATAAAATTTCTTGTATTTTTAAAGCAAATTCTGATTGATGATAACAATTTCGCATTTTTTGATCAATTTTACAGCATCTTTCACTGTGATAAAGAAAGTACAGGAAATGTAAAAAAATTTCGGTGGTTTAAAAAAAAACTATTACGTATAATGATAAATTTCCTGAGTTTTTGATAGAAATTTCCTGAGAGAAAAGTTGAAATTTCCTGAGATAGAAGTAGCAGTAAAAAGAGATGCTTGATGATAGCCCTTTGGCATGCCAACATTTTAAAAATTTATATGTTTACTCCGGCCCAAAACATTAGCATCAGGGACAGCAATCTAAGGAAATAAATTTTACTTTTTTAAATCGAAAAAACAGAAAATAATGAGTATAAAGATGGAATATCATATAATAAATCAATCAGAAGGGTTAACTAAACCACTGGTAGTTGATTCACATTCCTAAAAGAAATCTATTGCAAAGTAAATTATTTATTGACGAGTAAAATTAAGCAATTAGATTCTTTTCATGCTTGATCAAAGTTTCAAATCTCAAAATTACGACTAGCTATATTTCGTCATCTTAATTTATATCGAATTCAATTAAACACTTATTGTACCAAGAAATCAAAAAGCATGTATTTAAAGTGTTACCTCTTTTTTTCTTTTTTCTTTTTTTTTTGTCAGAACAGCAGAATTTGAAGTCCAAGAAAAGTTGTTCTTAAAAACCCCTTGAAAACTGATTATTGCTAAATAAATTAACGTCAAATCTATGCATGATGGATGCATTTTAATCAAAATTTCATTTTTTGTTTCGTTACAAGTAGCATTGCTTTACTTAGTATTTTGCCAGTATAAGTTTTTCTCATAACTGAATTAATTTTTTCTCATAACTGAATTAATTTTTTCTCATAACTGACTTTTTCTTTCTTTTTTTTTTAGATCATTACTGTTCTCATTTTTCTTTAACATGAATGAATGAAAATCAAATTAACTTAATCATCATTACGATGGTTGGCTTCTTTTCTCAAATTAAGCTAAATAGTGATAAAACAAACTTAATCCTTTATCAAATTCTTAACTACTGACAAGCATTATTATTGATTATAATTTTTTCTGCAAGAAAATGTATCCGAAGAATGATATCAATGGATTTTTATACTAAGCTGTACATTTCATTCGTCGAAATTGTTTGTTTAAAAGTTTTAATTTTCAATATTTACATAAGGAAAATTGAAATATGTAATTAATCGAAAAAAAAAACTGAAATGATTCATTAAAATTTATTAAACAGTTTCGTACAATGCCTAAAAATCGGAAATGTATAAAAAAAAAAAAAAAAGATAAAAACACATATTAAATTGAATGAGATTTATTAAACCACAATATAATATCTATTTGTACATTAGTTTTATAACATAGCAAATATTACGAATAAATTCAATTCTTTTATTTTTAGACAGTAATGAATCTTTCGAAAATTAGCAAAAATAGTTATTGGTATTGCTACTAATATTTTTATTAAGATTATTTAATAATCTCACTAAGTTATTTAGTAGTCTTGCTAAGATCATTCAATTAACTACTATTTTTACTAAGATTATTTAATTATTTACTAAAATTATTTAATAATCTCATCAAGTTATTTAGTAATCCTGCTAAGATTACTTAATTATTTAACTTCTAGGTGATATGACAATTTTGTGATTTTATCGCGATATCTGATATCTATGATTTTTTTGCGGTTGAAAATACGAGTTAATTGCAGCCAATCTGATAGATCATTTATCATGATAGATTGTCAGCTGTATGACAATATACTGCCAACCATAATCAATTTGTAATCCATCCAATAAAAAAGTCATCCATCATCAAATTGTCAATTTGTATTAAAAAAATTTACTATCTAAATTATTTTACTCCATTTTTTCTCATTATAATTATAACATTTTTTATTAATTTTGTATAATTGTTGTTGTTATTGATGCATCTGTTGAAAGAATAATACCATAGTTACAATTAATAACAATTTTTTTTCCATAAGTAATCAATAACTATTTATTTCTAACTAACATAAATTTGAAATTCAATCATATTATCTTTTAGAAATTTAATTCTTTCTGCTCGTTATATGACTTAAAATCGTTTCAGTCATTAAATTTCAATCATGCTTTAAGGAAGGCAATTTTTTGGAATGATATATTCAGATTCAGTTTATAGGAAGTTACATTCATAATTTTTTTTTTCGCATTTATGATTCAACTGGTTTTTTTTTTTTTTTTTTCTACGATCGAGCTTCAAGAAAATAAGTCCTTTTTTCAATGAGACGCCAATATTATTCATCTCTCAAATGAAAATTTACTTTTTTTTTAAAATATAACTTCTTTTAATTCTCTATATTGAATCAGTTTTATTTAGCGTAATAATTAAAGTGAGCGATTTTTTTTTTTTTTTTTTTTTGTTCAATATCTTATAGCAAAAATGAAGAAAAAAATTTGAGAAGGAATATTATAGACTTCTGTAATGTAATTCTATAAAATAAGAATGATTTGATTTTAAAAAGTTATAATTTTCATCGTCGAAGTTGTAATTTTATTTAACATTTAATGAGAAAGTCTTTTAGAATGTAAACATTTAATGCGTTTCTAGGCGACTGTTTTATTATCAGATAAAATTGAAATTTTAATGAAACTAACTATTGGTAGCAAATTTAACAGCAAATAAATAGATACAGTAATCGTAATTTATTATTAACTATCTAACACATTATTTAGCTGCTTTGAATACAATTTTTGATATTAAATATAAAATTTATGTTATTTTCCAACTGCTTTCATTAAAACATGAAATTTAGGTAATTCAATCTTATTGCTTTAAAAACAATTCTAGGCATTAAGTTGTTATTATCTAGTTGTTTTGAATACAATTCCTGACATGAAGTATCAAATTTATGTTCTTGACATTAAGTATCAAATTTATGTTAAGTAATTACATTAAGAAGAAGAAATAATGCTTTGATATATGCCGAATTAAAAATTTTATAGTACCAAAGCACATTGCTGTACTAATGTGTTATTATTTCTTTCCACTCATATTACAAAATAATATGAATAGAAAAAAATAATTTATACGATATATAAAGGTAAGTTCTAAGAATGCTTCTGTCATTATATTGCAAAAAAAAAAATGCAGTAAAGCGGAATATGCAATAGAGGAAATGTCATAAATCAAAAAAAGTAATATAAGAATGATTGATGGGAAAGATTAATCGAACGATCCTAGTAGCTGGTTTCCTTTGAAATTTCCCCTCATTTTAGCCAGGACTTTAAGTGGAGCCATAAATGCCTTAAATTGTCCATTTGAAGTACACATTCAATGTCTATGCTTCATTTAAGCAAGCAAAGCATCATATTCAAAATTGGCGCCATAAAGGATGAACAAAATGTTGGTTTTAAAAATTTCAAATTTATAACTAATTATTCGATTCTATATGAAGAAACTGTTACCTATTCTTCAGCTTTCGCAGACTTTTGCTGATTCTATCATTTCTAATAATCTTACTGCCATCAGATACTATTTGCACGGACAAATAATTCAATTCTTTCAAGGGATAGAAATATTTGCGATGCTCTAAATTCATACCTGTTAAAAAAATTTAATTCTCGGCTCAATTATAAGATTTATGGACTTAAAATTCATCCATTTATAACTTAAATCCAGTATTTATGGATGTATTACTCTTTCAATAGCAATGATATTTTAGTTGAAAAATATTAAGTCAGAACTTTTAAATATCAGTATCGATTCCTTCTTCGCATCTTGCCACATCATCTTCATCTATAAAAACAAAAATTCATTTTCCTTCCTAAGGAGTTGACAAATTACATTCTTCACAATGACCATAATCTCATCAATGATTTATTATCAGTCTATCCTAAATTGGTTATAATAAAAAAATCAATTTCTCTAAATTTCAAGTATTAATGTACAGAAAAAAAGTTCGCAAATTAAAAAGTTACGCTTGAAGTAATAAATTTAGTAATTTTCAGAAATAATGGCAATAATCAGCAGAAATGTAAAAGTTAACATTCAAATTGGAAGCTAAAACATTTCCGATTCTAAAATTTCATTATATTTTGCATCTAAAGTGCGTTATCTGACTTTTTCGTTTTGTTTTAGTAAAAATTTTCTAGAATTTCGATGCTCTTTTTTCACATTATTCTTTCCTATTCATCCATTTCGTTCAACCGTTGGAATAATTAATCAGAAAATATGAATTCTATTCAATCTTTACCATATTTTCTCATTCGTTATATTCGTTCGTCAAATTTTATGTATTGATTTTATAATTTGAAGAGATAATTGATGAAAAATTATTTTCAGAAATCATTTCAGAAAATGGATCATAACACTGAGCTTGGTACCAATATATTTCTCTGTTCCTTGAACATTTTGCAAATTCTAGCAAATTTAACTGTATTACTTGCATATTTCACTGATAGTCAACTTTTGGCCAATGAAAATATCATACTTCTTGTTTCTCTTGCTTTTATCGACCTTTTTTATTCTTCATTGTCGATACCGTACTTAATTGTATTGTTCATTGGATGGGTTCCAAACGGTGTGTTATCATTTTTACAAAATATCAAACAAAAATAGTATTTAATGTTAAATTTTTTTGAAAGTTATAATTTATTGATATGCTTAATTTAAAACCAAGATGTATTTTTGAAATCTTTTTAATTTCAAATTAAATTTTGTTGTTATATATTTTGCTATAATTTATTTCAATACATTTAAAACGTTTCTGTTGCTAATTGTATCTAATTTTTACAAGTAAAAGGATGCAATATAGATTACATGATGTTAATGACTAATTTTTCAATAACTTTATTAAAATTATTGTATTTGTTTTTTGAATACACAAAAAATTAAGCTTAATTTATATGGAAAAAATTCTTCAGGCCAAGAATATCACTACAATGAGCATATGGTACTTGGTTTTGGTTCCGGTCCGGCTGCACTTATGAAAAGTGGTTGCACGATAACCACTTTGATCGCAATTGATCGAATTTGTGCTTTGTGGGCTCCGGTGAAGTATTATTCGTTGAGAAAAAAAACGTATGTCTATAATAATAATAATTTTTACATTGATAATATGCAAAATGACATGCAGTCGAGAATATCTGAATAAATCTCATCAACTCTCCGCAGTTAACTTTCATTTATAATATCATCAACAAATGACAAAGATGATAAAACAAACGATTACTTAAAATTTTCTGAAAGCAATACTTTCTGTTTTGAAAAAAAAAAAAATTTCTTTTTATAGCAATATTTATCTTTTCAAATCAGTAATTCTGAACCAATAATTATCTTATTATCATTTTAAATCAGGAGGATTGCTGAATAAAATATTTATTATCATTTTGCGTCAACATTTATCCCCAATGTTTCTTTAAATTTTTTCAAATTTTTAGCATGTTGTGTTGTGGTTTCGTATTTTCACTTTTGATGGCCGGATTTGATTTATCATTAATATTTATATTATCAGAAATTCGACCAGTATCCGGTTGCAGCGCATTTGCTTGCTTTGCTTCTGAGGTATTGGATAAAATTCGCTAATATTTGTGATCTTGACATCAAAATATGAGATCATTGTGACATTGAGTAGTGATATAAATTTAATTGTGATGCCAATGTCAAAATATAATATCACTATGATGTTGACTTAAAAATATAATATTCTGTAACTTTGAGAGAAATATTTGTATAATGAATCTATGTTTTTATTTATGTTTACTAAATTAACTAAAGAAATTTGTGAGCCTATTTAAAAAATAAGAAGTAAATTGAAACTGATCATATTTTATTTCATAATTATCCAATGACTAAATTTTGAGCATTTCTTTCATAATGTCTAATAATTTACTTTCACTAATTCATGACATTTGAGGGATTTCGCACCTATTGGGGAATGTCCAATATGATTGTCAATTTACTATCTTGCATATTGACGGTTGTCGTTGCACTGTTGCTGAAAACGAGAAAAATGCGAAAAGTACAAGGTAGCAATGCTATGATTCGAAAAAAAGAAGACAAATGGGTAAGAAATTAAAAAAAAAAAAAAGAAATTGAAATTCTAAAAAATTTGTTGACAGTAAAACAAAATTAAAAATGTTATAATATTTGTGCTAACTAATTTTGAAATTATTGAATTTTAATTTTTCTGTGTAAGGACATTTGCAGGCAAGTCGTGCATCATTTTATATTCTCATCGTATCAGCAATATTTGGTGTTGTTCCAGGTGGAATAAATGGTTGTGCACAAAGAATTCAATCCGATGTAAGTTTGCAATGAAAAATCAGAAATTAAATGCCTATCTAGTTAACTATTTCAATTAATTATTATCACTAAATAAAGACAAAAAAATTTTTATAGTAATTCTATTGATTTAAATTCAAATTTTATTGGCGTAGTCAAGAAGAAATGAATAAATTTACAGCATTTTAATCAACTCTTAGTGGTGTCATTTTCTGGTAACATCGATAAATACCACATTGAAATCATTTTCAGTATTACTTATGATTTCAGTTCATTAAAACATTGGCATTTTACATTCAGTTATGCGCATCAATTAGCGGTCTATCGCATGCATTCATTTTTGGGATGGCACACAGTCTCATTCGACGACGAATCTTCGTAATGCTCAAATTAAATAAATATTTCAAAGATCCACCACCAATATTATCTCAGAATTCGGTTTTCCCAGTGTCTAACATTGCTCGTTTCGAAAAAAATTAATCTACTCTCACCGAAATTATTTCATACATTATTATCAAATTTTTTGGTTAGATTATTCTTTCGTTCAATGATGTATGATATTCATAAAAAATGAAATTTCCTTGTTGGTTTTTGATCAGATAGAAGCTGAATTGAAATTAGGACAATTTTAAAATCCATTCGATGTCCTCGAAACATCAACAACATGTAAATGATTATAATGATGCTTAATTTTGAAAGATCATTAAATTAGCGCTAGCCAAATGATGTAGAATAAAAAAATTTGAGATGTATTATGCAAAATTTTTCTTCAAAAAAAAGATGAAATAAATTTTTTTCTTTCGAAGAAAACTAATGTTAATTTTTTAAATAAAATTTGAATGTCAAGAATTGGTTCAAATTTATGAAGAAAAAAAAACTTTGCAGTTTACAGTTGTTGGGTGTTTTTCTTTTTTTCTTTTTTTTTTTTTAAATTATAACTCATATCAATGATTTGTTAGAACATACAGTATGAACATCTTGAAATAAAATTCAATGCATTCCTAATTAAGTTATGATTAATCGAATTACTTGACATTAACCAAGTAACCCATTTCAAGAATTACAGTAAAGCAGTTGATTGATTTTATTTGAAAAAAAAGAAAAAGTATTGAAATGGGAAAAAAACCACGAAGAAGCAAAGTGTACTCAACTGACACATACAATCAAATTTTATGATTTGGTGATATTTGCATATAAAATATGATGATATTTGCTTCTTTAATCTTATGCGGAATTGATTTTATTTTGTATTATATTTCAAATGGATTTTTTTCGTTTAATTCTATAAATGTATTGCCATGATGCTATACTTTTGCTTCATTTCATAAATCTTATTAATTTCAAAGAGTAAAATATTTTTACGTAACTTAAAAATAAATTTTTTCCTTTATGTAAGCTATCAGATGAAATGTTTTAAAATAAGATGAAAATAATGTACATTTCCTTAATAGTCTAAAATACATTTCATCCGATAATGATAATATTAATAGTATTCAAGTTATTATTAGTAAACATGTCTTAAATTTGTTGAAAAAAAGAAAAAAGCTTTTAAATTGAACAAAATTTTGTTATTTTAAGCAGCTAATAAGAATTAGCTATTATATTTTTGAATAATGATAAGATGGAATATGTAAAATTCTGAATCTTTTTGAAAATTAGAAAAAAATTTTCATAATTCATCAAAATTTTCTTTTGCTTATATTTTAAGACTTTTTTAAGACTTTCTTAAATGAACCTGAATTATATCATGTGTTGCATTACTGTCTGTAATCTATCTGAAATGTCTGCAAATTGTCGTTTTCGGTCACAAAAACTAAGATGCCATTCAAAATTGATGAATTCAAGGAAAACAATTCAATTTTTCATTATTTTTATCAATAAGATATATATTTTTAAGGCTTTTGAGTTAGCATATAATAATTGCGAATGAAAGGTTTTGGTTTTGGTTTCGATTTGTAATAAAATCTACTGAAATACTTAATTTTCGATAGAATTCGGGATCGATTGTTCCTCATTTCTTTTTTCTTGTTATTTTCTTTGGAAAAATCATATATTGTAAACATTCATTTTACTTTTTCTATTATTTTTGTCCAATAACGTTTCAATTTTCTAAACAACTGAATATAAACCTTCAAATGATGTCAAGATGAAATGAAAAAGGATTAAGCATAATTCAAAGTTTAAATGTCATTTAGAGCAATGCAAATATTTGATTCGTGATTCAATTTTATTTAAAAATTTGATTTGTTGCTGTATTTTATCAAGAAAAATTTTTTTATAACTTTGGGTTTATACTGAAATTTCATTAAACACATCCATAGAGTGTAAGAATTATAAGATCAATTTTTTTTCATATCAATTGTTGAAAAATCCGGAATATTTTTTTTTTTTTTGGAATGATGAAACAATCAAAGATCATTGTATTATAGAAAAATATCTTGGTATAACTAGCTTTTGACATTAAAGCTATTGTAAATTTGTTTGAGCTTTAGTGAATAATTAAAAACAAATTCCATTTGTACTAAAATTAATTTGCTATAAAATAACTCTTTTTGCGTTATAAATTAACATAGAGTAAATTGTGTTATGGTTCACATGTTGTAAAAAAACTTCATTGTAAAATGAGGTTTTAAGTGAGAAAAAAGAATCAATCCTTTGTTATTATTGGTACTTGACAAATGGCTCTTTCTAAGCTTCATCAATTTCAATTTCAATTTTTTTTTTTTTTAATTTCCAATACCAATAAATAACTTTGCTACTACCGAAAAGAAGCTCAAATTATCAATATTCATCAATTCATTGTGTAGCATAGATGCCGCAAATAAAATTCGTAATATCAGAAATTTTCATCATACAACAAATTCATCTGTACCAAGTTTCAATCCGAGCAAGAAAACCTTTCATTTCAAATTACTTTTGCGACATCAATTCTGAGACTAATTCAACCTGGCTATTTCGCATTGATCAATTTTTGCTGATTAATTTGATTGTACCGATAAAATGATTCAGGAAAATGAAATATGCAAATTGTTGATCGAAATCTAATATTTTTTTAAAATTAAATGTTCTTTACATTTTAATGCTGGCGGATGGCTTCATCAAATATTGATTATCTATGACACACCAATTTATGAAATATATGAATTTATCCCACTTGTGCATTGAAGTGTGGGTGGTGAGAATTGATATATTTTTTTTTTGTATTAATGCATTATTGAATTTATACTGAAAGAATAAACTTTTTATTGTGTATAAGAATATCTTGACACTAAATGTTCCGCAAACTTTTTGTTTCGTAATTTTTTAGGATTAAAATAGTAAGATCGAATAAGAGATTGCATTTAATTTTGAATGAAAATTAATTTCTTCCTTTTACAATGCAAAATATAAATAGATATGAATTCATTCAAGTATGCTTTATGTTTCAAGTTGTTTTTATCCTTTTTCATTCCTCTTACAAATACCATTTTTTCTTTTACGAAAAAAGTTTCAATGAGCTGAAATAAATGGAAAAAATTGGTTTAACAAATTGCCGAAATTATTATCTTGATAATGAAAGTGTCTAATTTTTGCAAAATACAAATTACATTTATACAGTTGCATATTTGATTTTTGCTTATTTCTCAAAAAATCAGTTTCTAACTTTTACAGTTCAGGAGAAAATAAGACCGGTGAAGAAAAAGCAAGTTACTTCCCGCCGATATCCATGTTTTAAACTATCTTTTATATTCGAAATATGAAATTTTTTTTTTAAATCATAGGTTAAGTAAAATTGCTGCAAAGATGCAGTTTTTTACTCTAATTTTCTTGGAGTGAAAATTTTGAATGAAATAAAAGTTTAAACGAAAGTTTATGCTTTACAGAGTTTTATTTTGGTTATTCATAATAAATCTTATAGCATTATATTTCATTTTTCCTTTTATTTGTGTCATCAATATTTGATAATATATGTATTTAATGGGAAAAAGACTAATCTCAATTGCTTTCAGTTAAATTTTTTCAAATTCAATCATTTTGCTCTTGTTGAAATTTAAAAGTTCTATGATATATTTAAAATTTTCCTTTTCAAATATATTTAGTAACATTCCTATCGAAATTTTCTTCATAGCACTGTTCAATAAAATTTTTTTTTCACATTTCTTTTAACATCATGTTTTGATTAGTTTCTAAAATATTTTGCTAAAAATATTCTATATTTTAGTCGTAGAGCATTGAGTTTTTTACATAATAATTTAAAAATGCTTTAACTTCCTTTTGCTTAAAATAAAATATTTTACTTTTTTTATTTTTACTATGTTTTTTTTTATAATTCGGTTCTTCTACTTGGATTGACTGCAAAAATCTTCATAGCATTTTTTTTTGATTTGTTCTTTTATTTTTTATGTCCTAGAAATAGCAACAAAACTGTATCAAGAATGATACAGTTAGCAAGTATTTTATTTGTTTTTTTCTTTTTTTTTGTATTTGTAAAATATTTTAATTTTTTTTTATTTTTTATGCATATTGAATGAAAATTCTGCCTTTCTTGATGTCAAATTTATCATTTTGAAATTCACATAGGTAGCAATTTTGGATTAAAATAAGATTTTAATTTGCACTTTACAAAGTTTTATTTTGATTAACTCTTATAAACTTTGAAACATTACAAAAAAAAACAAGAAAAATTACTCATCTATTTTATGCTCCTTACAAATTACTGATAATGCATGTCTTTTAAAGCAAGAATCTAGAACGAGAAAGTAAAATTTGGTATTTATCTAGAAGAATTAGAAAAAAGTTATCGGTTATCAAACCTTTTGTAAGACCCTATTTTTGAAATTAAGACTAGCAAATATGACGGAATGTTTGAAACGAATCTCAATTAGCTGGATTAATTTTATGAATGACTAGCTGGCCCGGCCATGCTCCGCATGGTTGATTCAGCTATCTATGGGGGCCGACCATGCTTCGCGTGTTCGGCTCCAGCTAATCTATATAAGTAGAACTGTAAATGTTCGTTTGTTCAAAATCTTAAACTTCCGTAAGTTTTTAAACACGCACATTATCTATATTCAAAATCTTAAATATCGGAAAGTCCTTAACCTACTGCTTCGAAATTTCGACACAAAGTTGCAGTCGAATACGCGCATGTTTTAAATATTCGTCGATTGATTTCAAATTTCTATACACGTTGCATTCCAATTGGCAAATGCTTTTAAATAATTAAGGCGAGCAATTCAAGCTTTTAGCTTGTTTTTTGCTTTGTGAGAAATTTGATTCGTTAATTTTTTGATTTGTGGGGAATATAGTTGCGTTGCGCGAATGTCGAGGTCAGAATAGTGTATAATCAAATGTTTCGTTCAATCAATTTAAAGATTATCTCTCTGACTTCTATTGTTAGATTGTGTCTTGAATTGCCTCTTTTCGTAAATTTTACCATTCGTCTAAACCGCACAACTGTAAAAATTGTCTCTGAGCTTTGTTGATCGTGAATACAAACGTCTATCAAATTGGGAATTGGAATCTCTTAAATTGAAATAACGTATCCATTGCAATCATAAGAAGTTCCCCACCGATTGCTTTCAAATCCTGAGACAACCTCGCATTCGAATAGGCCATCATTTTTATATAGATCTGCTTATTATATATATAATCCTCTGGAAATACTCATAATCTTTAGAAGCTGCGCGCTATCAATACTCATGAAGATGCGGAACGGAGCGGAGTCTAAAATTTTTCATTATTTATTATTAATTATTATTATTTGTCATTATCATTATCTATTACTGATTAATATTTGTTAGGCAAGAATTAAGAATCAATAATATCAGTAAAACAAATCTAATGATAAATTTATTAAATAAAAAAGGAGAAAACGACTAAAAGAGAAAACTATAAAATAAAAAAGGAGAAAACTAAAAAAAAATCCGAATTGGAGCATTAAACCGCTCCCGTTGGTTTTCCTATGTAAAATGATAGAAAATGGCACCTTTTTTAACCTGTGATGATGATGCGCCTTTGTTGGTGCGTTAAGGTCTTCAACATTGACCCTAGTTGAGGGTTACAGAGGAATGATCAATAATTATCTATTATTGATTATTATTTGTTAGGCAACAACCCGAGTCGGAGCATTAAACTGCTCCCGTTAGGGCGCCTTTGTTAGCGCGTGATGATGATGCACCTTTGTTGGTGCGTTAGGATAATCGACATTAACCCTAGTTGAGAGTTATTAAGGATTGGCCAATTATTTATTATTACTCAGTATTTGTTGTTTATTATTATTTATTATTATTCAGCATTCTTTATTATTATTCATTATTATTTATTATTTATTTATTACAATTTGTTACTGTTGATTATTTATTATTATTATTGTTATTATTAAAAATTATTGTTATTATTATTAATAAAAATTATTATTATTATTAACTGTTGTTTTTATTATTTAGTAATTTCTATTAATATTGCTAACCGTATCTTTTACTCTAGAAGAAAGAGATGGGAGGAAAAAGGAGAATGATAGAAAAAAGGTAGGCGGAGCCAATAAACTCCGCCTCCTCACATATTTTCAGTTATCACAGACGTGACTCGTGAAAATAAGTAACGATATTAACTCATAAAGAAAGTCTGCTGGAGCACAAGGTTGTGTCAAAATTTTAAAACAATCGGTGGAGAACTTCCCGTAGATCCGTGATTAGTAACAGGTAGCATTTACATTTTTATTTATATAGATTTTACCAACAGACAATTGATATAATTTTATTCGACTCATTTGAAGATGGCGTATTTCACTGCAGTATCTTCAGGATTGATAAAATGAATATATCAGCGAATAATGAGACTGATTTTATTACTAAAATTTCTCCCTATATTCGCACTTATGTATTTGCAATAGTTGGTTCATTATTATCGGGAATAAACATACCGCTATTTGCAACAATAATCACGGACAAAAATTTCCGATAAGTTTTCAAAAATATTTGGTTTGAAATCAAAATTTGAAAAAAAAAGCTGCAATTTTAATCAAAAAAGTTTTGTTGAATTTATATTAAATTTGATATAACATATATGCACTGGTGCATATTTAGTTGATGACAGTTTTTAAAATAAAATAGGAGATTTTGTTGTAAATTTTACGAGTATTTTTCATGTCAGCAGTGCATCAAAAGAAATGTCAACATGAGAGAGTTTTGATTAGGAAATAAAAATCAATAATTTGTATTAAGAAGGGAAAAAAGTGATGGGAAGAAAGGAGAAAAATTTGGTAATTTCTATCATTGTATCCTTTAATGAAATTCCAGAAAATATAAAATGAAATAATTTTTTAAAATTTATATGTATTAATACTGCATGCTAATTTCAGTATCAACTATTTTATTTATTCATTCCTTTTCGTTCATGGCGGTATCACTGGTCTGCTGATGACAAGCTATGCGATTCTCATTTTCACCAAACCGAATTTGCTATTTGAAACGATTTCGAATAAAAAATGCATATTTCAGGTATATTACATTATTAATTCATACTTCTTACTTAACAGTAATGATTCAAAAACTTGTAAACATATTACATTATTAATGCATGATTCTTACTTAACAGCACTGATTCAAATGTTATAAATATATTGCATTATTAATGCATGATTCTTACTTAACAGCACTGATTCAAAAAGTTTAAGTTTTTCAGAAAGGCCAAAGATTCATCATACTTCCTTGAATAATTCAATAAATGGAGCTTTAGAATATTTATAACATAGAAACCGAATTCATACTTCTTCGTCGATTACTATTAATATAAGTAATGAAATAATTTACTGCAACAATAGGAATTTAAAAGTCGATAAAAATTATGGTGAAAAAGTGAAAAAAGAATGAATTATTTTAATACAGTAATGTCGTAAGAGCAAAAAACTATCCATTTATTCCAATTCTTTGTCATGAAATTCTAAATATTTTACTAATTGAAAAAAAAAATGCTGTGAATAAAGAGATTGCTGAGTCGATAAGAAAAAAAAGCACTATGGGGAACTTTATCCTAGAAAATTACTAATCAAAATTTTCAAGTATCAAAAAAGCTATATTGTTAGATTATTTCAACTCTTAACTAATTCATTCATTACATGCATCATATATTTATAAAATTAATAGAATTGGATTAAATTTTCGGGTTACTTTGTGATCACATTTTCAGTTGCCGGAATATTTAACTTCCGAGAAAGTAACTTATTCCATGAATTCATTCTATGAATTAAAGATTAATGAAATAAAGAGCTGTTTGACACTAGATTGATTATCAATATCGAAGAAGAAAAATTGCGAAAGAAAATTTGAAAAAAAGAAATTCATCATAGTTGTTTTTCGTCAGATATTTTATCTACAATGAATATAAGAAGAAAAAAAAATTTTTCAACTAAGGCTAAAAAATTTTCAAATTTTCCAACTGGAAGAATTTTTTAAAATTGATTGTTATTAAGTTTAAAAGGTGCATTATTTCTCACTTGTTTTTCATTTGAACGCAATTTAAAAAAGAATTGAAATTTATTTCGAGTGTATGTCCTTTTTGTTTTATATTCGCCATAAAAATAAAAAAAGTTCATGAAGAATACTTTTTACAAATAGAAGTAAATGTTCAGAATATTATTTACAATAATTGTTTGTTAATAAGTTTAATATTAATCATAAAGAAATAATTTTCTCATTATGATAGAAATTTTATACAATAATTGGCTCAATTCTGATGAGAAGATTTTAGCCACACTTAACTTATGAAGAAGGATTATTTTGAAAATTTATAGTTCTTTGTTTACCAACAGGTAATTAAGTTAATTTAAAGTGAGAATATGCAATATTTTTGCGATGATTCCATTAAAATATTCTTACTGAAATGCACAAGAATGGAATGTGTAAGAAATAATTAAAGAAATTAGCAGAAATTAAATGCAAAAATAAAACTTCAAATTTCTTAAAAAATATTACTTCTTTATTTATGTTATCGAAAGTGATATATATATATATATATATATATATATATATATATTTATATATATAGTTGAAAGTTAGAAACAAAAATACATTCTCGTCTAGAATAAAAAAAAAAAAAACTGCATGTTGAACTGTTTTGTGTTCAAATTTTGGTTTTTTTTTGTTTGATTAGTTTTTTATTTTGTCTTTTACATACATAATTTTTATCTGAAACTTCCATTTTTTTTTACTTACAAATAATTGCAAATAGCTGTATCCGAGTCATGAGGAGTCAGTTGAGGATTTATAACAAACTTCATATTTTTGTTTATCTTAACATATGAATAAAAATGCAAGTCTTCGTTTGTTAAAAATCATAAATCTCTAAAAGTTTTTAAACGTGAGTTTATCTATATTAGTTCAGAATCTTTCATACCCGAAAGTTTTTAACTATTGCTTTTAAATTTGTAAACATTATTGCTTCGAATATGCGTATTGTCGTGAAACTAAGAGCGATTGAATGAGGGTGCTTCACGACATTAAGTAACAGAAATACTTTATTACTTCAAAAATAACACGTGAGGTGTCGTCCAGTATTAGCTGAGGCGGCACAGAATAGGTGACAAAATATATGTGGATAACGTATAAAAAATTAGAAAATGGAATGGGAGATGATAGTTCGTTGAAGTGGAGTTGACGTCGTTGGTTGATTATGACTGAACTGAACTGATGATTTTGATTACCACCGTTGCTTGCATTTCGTTTTTCGTCCACATCCTGTCTCTGTCTGGGTGTCATTAATTGCCGGCGCAGACGTTGATAATTGCTTCCCTTTGTTTAATATGATTTGGCTTTTAGACTGGATAATTACCTTTTCGATGGAAGTCATTCCATTGTGTAAAACCAATTAAATTTAACATTCAATAGATTTTTAATTACATTTGTACAACGTTTTAATTGGTTGCCCAATTACTCAACAATCTTAACTACCATTAAATTTACGAAATAAGGAGAGCAGTTAAAGATAATTACTTTAATTGCATCCATATGTGGATTAACCTTTACTCGGTTATTCCGACACGTATGTTTATACGCACTTTTTATATGCATGCTTTGCTTAGTTCAATCTGGTTAAGCGAAAAAAAAAAGAAAAGAGAAAATGCATATTTTTAGTGTTGGAGAAAAAATTCTGATAGTTTGTAATTTGGTTTATAGTTCTGATTGGATTGGAGATTACTTCTTGTAAATCTGATCCGGTTAGTTCAGCAATAGATTTGAGGAGGTTTTTTGCGTCTTTTATGAAAAGGTGAATCCCATTAAGAAAAGACTCATTGATTGATGAAAGAGTGATTCTCCGCATTCAAGCAAATTGATCTTTGGATTATTCTTTCCTTTGTCGCTGGTAGAGAAGTAAATTTCATGGCGCTATTTGACATCCTTCAGCTTTTGTTCATATCTGCCTAATTTCACAAAGATAAAAATTTTCTGATTTGGCAACTCTAGAACATGTAATGTATAACTGTTAATATGAGAAGCAATCCGCGTCCAGATACTAAACCGCACAATTCTAAAGATTGGTCCTGAGTTTTGTTGATGTGCTAATCGAATAGGGAATCGCAATTTCTTAAATTGAAATGATATATCCGATGGAATCATAGGAATGTCTAGGGATGAGAACATTTTCACCTTTGAATGGTCCTATCAAGATTGTTACTACTACGACATTGCTCATTAATTTTCTTATTGCGTCGCAAAGTTTTGTATGCAACCATTTCTTTTGACGTCACTAAGCTGCAGAAGGTAGTGAAATTCGTTCTGAGATCAGATTAACAACTGGGAGTGGATCGGTATCTTTCTGTTCCCAATTTCCAGCAATTGATGTGAGAATATCCCATCTGATCGATCGTTTTGCAGATGCACATGCATATTTGTAGTTAACTTTAACGTCTTTACGTGTCGTTTTTTCTTTTTTTTTTGGAGTAGAGTATTTCGGACAAGCATTTATTTCGTTTGCTAGTGTGGATCGAGGAATTATAGATAATATTTTTCAATATCAAATCGATTAAAAGCCTTCAGCGAATTTTTTTAGGCCACTTAGATTCATCATAAATAATAAGCATTAAATAAAGTAGCAGCAAATGGATTCGATGATGGCACTCCCAACTAGTCGAAAACTTTGTTTGCGTATTCTAAGCATCATCAATTAATATCAACGTTTCTTTGTAGATTTCTGCTGTGAAATCCTGCTCATATTTAAATTTTCTTTGCATATTCGACGGAGAATATCTCTAGCCATATGCGGCTTATATTTCTCTTATAACTTGTTAGAGATGAAGAAGAGCAGGCGGTCAATACGATTTCAATCAGTGGAAGAATTTGATTTGGATGTGACTGTCCGAAAAATTGTTTGTACCATAACTCCAAACTTGGGTAACTAACCACTATTACAAAAAATTGGATAAGGTGACACGACATACAAATTTGCGATCAATGGACGAACTTAATTTGGATGTGATTGTCAGGAAAATTGTTTGCAGCATAGCCTCAAACTTGAATAATCAAACCTTCATTAACTTGAATGATCAAACCTTTAAAATTAGATAATGTGACACGAAATGAAAATTACAAATCAATAATATCACTGTAACAATGTTAATAATGAAAGAAAGGTTAGTGAATAAAAAGAAATTTAAAACTCTCAGTTAGAACATACAACCCCTACCTTGATAACTCTCGTTTAAAATGATAGAAGAGGGCGCTTTTGATTGCGCATGAGGGTGCACCTTTGTTAGCGCGTGAAGGTGATAGACTTTGGCATAGTAAGATTACAAAGCTATTTAAGAACAAAGAAATGACTTAGTATATCTAAAAGAATTGTAAGTCATCTGTATGAAATCTTCTTCGATTATTTTGACATTCCGAATGAAGGGTTGAATTTTTTCAGCGGGAAGAAAGTAGGAAACGTACATCAGAGATTCTGGTCGTTTGAATCGTTGTGTAATATGCGATTTCTTGTGACATTTCTTGTCCACAGCGCAATGGGTTCCTCTTCGATTTTTTGCATTGGTTTCTGAGTGAGTGACATCTGGCTTCTAATACCTGTTTCAAGTTAATGGAAGATTGTGAACTCATTGCCACTTTTTTAGTGAGTCTACCTGACGATGATTTTGAACGCCTTTTGATGCAACCCGGATTTTGTTCCAGAATTGCTTCATTTTCGCAAATCAATCGCAATTAATTCACCGACTCTGCATTTGTCTGTAATCCAGCATTTCTCTTGTCCGCTACGACTGGCTGTGATATACCTATTTAATCTTGCGTTGTTGGATTTAGAAGTCCTTATTCTACCAGCAAATTTTCAAACAATTTTTGTTGTTGTTGAACTGTTACTGGTGTTTCAATTTCATTTTGAACTTGAATTTGAAGTGGCTGCTGCGGTTGCTACTATGTTGGCAGCAGTAGTAAGTCGACTTTGTTAAAATAATGCCGCCAAATGTAGTTGATAATAGGCAATGGATTAGCAATTGCGTCAATGCTTCCACTTGCTGCAGCGGATTTTGCGCAACAGCAACTGATTGATTGCGAGTTCTTGGGTTGCATTAGGCAATACAAATGCTTGGTTCCGCTGCTGTTGTTGAGGTGGAACGGATTGCTGTTGCTATCGGGAAAACTGGAGAAAATTTTCGTACAACTCATTACATGTCTCTAACGGTATCATTAATCGTGTGCTTGTTATCAACCAGATGTTTGTGATTCTGGTAGATATGTTGAGTCATTTCTCTGTTCTTGGATAGTTTGTTACCCTTAATTATCCCAATGTCCATTGTAGATCAAGCGTTAACAAAGGCGTATCCTCATCATCTTTCATGCCTACACTTCTATTATTCTGCTGAGGTCAATATCTACCATCATCACGCGCTAACAAAAGCGTCCCCTTTTTTATCATTTTATATCGGTATTCGACGGGAGCGGTTATGTTACCACTCGGAGTTTTATATTTCCCTATATATCGTCTAATCTCTTTTTTCAACATTAACTTTGTTATATTGATACTATTGATTTATAATTTGCCTGCCATGTCACGTTATCCAATTTTTTTGTAATAAAGATTTAATTACCCAAGTTTGAGATTCATTCGTGCTACAAATGAGCTTTACTGACAAATTTTTGGTCTACGAGCCGAAGACAATTCTGTCAGTTTAATCGTCAACATAGAACCGGCAAAACAGAAGTTGGGAAAACTCATCGAGGAAATCAAAGGGTTTATCAAAAAATGAACTTTCCAGAAACTACTAGGCGGAAAGAAAAGTCATCAATCAGAAAATCAAATTCCTCGAACTACACATCGGCATGATCGAATCGACTAATGAAAAATAACTGGAATTTATCCAGAAAGTTTCACCGCCGCAGAAGAAGAAAAGTATGCAAAGGTCATCAACGAGCAAGGTATTTTAATCTTATTAAATAGTGGTAGAGAAATGGTTTTATTCTAAAATTACACCAGGATTATATTGAGGCATTACTTTAAGAATTAGGTAGAGCCGAAAGAAAACTACCAGATCCACAACAACAGTCACCTCCAATAGCTCAGCAAACTGTAAACTTACCTCAATTACCTCTTCCAACATTCAGTGGCGACCCTGGATTATGAAGACAATTTTGGTATGGCTTTGAGACTGCAGTCCACTCGATTCCAGTCATTCAAAAGCCTAATTATTTACTCTGTTGTCTCCAAGGGGAAGCTTTGTTAGCCGTCAGAGATTGTACATCGCCGAAAATTGTGAAGTCATGAGAGAAATTCTAATCAATAAATTCGGGAAATCGTCTTTCATCAAGAAGTTGCTCTACAATGAATTAGAATCTATTAAGAGGATTGAAAGAGACTGGAAGACTACGGTTGAAACCATGGAAAGAGTAATTCGACAGCTAGAAGCTGTAGGGGAGAATCTAGAACATTCTAGCATTGGAAATATCATCGGAACGAGACAACCGAATTGAATCATAAATAAAGTACACCAACAAAATAAGGAACAACAGGTATGATCAATTACCAAACTCCGAGCATTCCTATGGAAATTGATCGAAAGAAGCCAAGAAATCGCCAAAAATTAACTCTCTAATAATGGGGAACAAAGAACTCAGATGATTACAAGCTTCACAAGTTTCCACACACACTACAGGAAAAACATCTGCCCTAGTTGCAATCAAGTAGCCGAATTCAAAAGTCAAAGGGCGGCCATCGATCCAAAAAAAGTTACAATTTGGAAACCAGGGAGATCCTAGCATTTTATAACGACAAACATTGAGATGCCGATTGCCAAGTGTATCCCACCCTCAAACAACGATTGGAACGTCTGGAGGCAACCAAAGCATGCTATAACTCTCTTCATAAAGGACATGAGGCAAAAGATTGCAATAAGATTAAACGAAAATGTTGCTATTGCAACGGTCCACATAATAGTACATTATGTTACACCAGTCATCTTGTACGTGAACTTACAAGATGCCGGATCAACCAATCAAAAATCAAATCAGCCAACCTTGTCCAGTTCAATGACATAAGGTTTGAATCAAGGAGCAAAGAAGTTTTACTTATGTGTAAAGAAATCCTAATGGGTAACCCGAAAACGCCGGAAATTCAAGAAAAAGCGTTAGCATTGTTTGACAGTGACTCGCAAATATCTTTTTGTATCCAAGGATCTAGATCTAGAAATCTGGAGCTGAAGAAACTGAGATACGATTGCTTCATTTGTTAATAAGATACCAAAACCATATCCCACAACCAAAGTTTAAGTTGCAGCAAAAATAAGACAAAAGGAAGTTATCAGGTCAGCACGGTTGACTATTTGACAAACAAGTTACAAGTAATTAATTGAAAGGATCATGATCTAGCCTCATAAAAGAACAGGACCAACCAAAAAGGTATTAGAAACAATCTGATGTACTTATCGGGGCTGATCACTTCTTCAAATTCATCCAGATAGGAAAGGCGCAAAATTTAAAATCCAGATTTTCGTTACTTCACCCAAACTTGGACTTGCCTTAGCATTAGCAGGAAGTGGATAAATAGATGACTGGGATCCTAATTCCTGATCCAATCAAATTCGAACCAATATTTACGGCCAATGTTCCCGGTCCGGACATCGATCACTTCTGCAAACTGGAGTTCATAGGTGTTCAAGAACAGCCCAAGACGATAAAAAGCGTCGGAATATTCAAAGAAAAGATCTCCAAACTATGTGGAAGATACAAGTCTGTTCGCCGTCGAAAGAAGCAAAGGTCAAGTTGTGAAGCATTTATGACTTTTGCTTTGATCGACTAAAGACACATTCAAACGACGCCTTCTCGCAACTGCGGAACTTCTCGACGAACTGCAATCATCCACGAGCAAAACTGCGAAATTTGAAACGGGCAAATCTAATGTAAATGTTACAAGTCCAGTCTGTATTTCGTTGACTGCAATACATTACGAAACAGTATTTCATCAACGAAGTTTTAACAGTGCTACAAATGAGGCTCTCGTTCCTACAGCTCATCTGCTTTACCAGCAATTTCCTTCGGCTAGAGCTGTTGCAGCACAGTCGCAGCTATTGCATGGAACAGCAACAGTATCGTAAACAGCATTTCTTTCGCCGGTAACAGCAGCAGCAGTAACGGATGCTGTGACGATTGCTGCATAACAACTGCAGCAATCCGTTCCGCTTCACCAACAGCAAACTGCATCTGCGCCACAGTCATCACAACAACAGCAGCAATAGAAACAAACGTTTGTATTAGCAAATGCAGCCCAAGCACGTGCGATCAATCAGCTCTGCAGCAGCAGAATCCGCTGTAACAACAATTTCAAACAGCTTTGACGCAATTGCTCAATCTGTTTGTTTATCACCTACCACATTTGATGGCATTCTTTCAACAAAGTCAGCTTACCAATATGCAGCAACCACAGCAATCACTTCAAATTCAAGTTCAAAATGAAATTGAAACACCAGTTGTTGTTCAACAACAACGAAAATTGATTGAAAACATTGCTGCGAATAAATAATTCGAAATCCAACAACACATGATAAAATAGATATATCAGAGCAGGTAGTAGCGGACGTTGAAAATATTGGATTACAGACAAGTACAGAATCGGTGAAGGGACACATATCGCGATTGATTATCGAAAATGAAGCAACTCTGGTCCGAATCAAAAGGCGTCCATAGCATCGTCAGGTAGGCTCACAATCGTCCATTGAACTTGAAACGGGTATTAGAAGTCAGATGTCAATCACTCATTTTCAAACCAATGTAAAAAATCGAACAAGAGGAACCCATTGCGCTACGAACAGGAAGTGTCGCAAGAAATCGCATACCACACAACAATTCAAAGGACCAGAACCTCGGACTGACCAGACAACACCAATGGTAGAGGAATCAGACGAAGAACCGATCTACCGAAAAACTAGAAGTGCGAAGCAGTGGCATACAGAACATCCTTACCATTTTTGGTTCACAGGAGTGTCAGGAAAGCCGAAGAAAATTTTCATTCAATTTATTACCTGTCTATAACGGCATCATTAATCATGTACTTGTTACCAACCACAGACTTATAATTCTGGTAAATATGTTGAATCATTATTTTGTTTTTGGATAGTTTGTAACCCTTAACTATCATAATGTCTATTGTAGACCACGCGCTAACAAAAGCACCACTTTTTTTGTCATTTTATAAAGCTATTCGACGGAAGTGGTTATGTTCCTACTCGGGTTTCTGTATTTCCCTATATATCGTCTAACCCCTTCTTCATCATTGACTTTGTTATATTGATATTATTGATTTATAATTTGCATGTTGTGTCATGTTATCAATTTTTTGTTATAAAGGTTTAGTCACCCAAGTTTGAGATTCGTTCGTCTTATAAATCAACTTTCCCGACAGCTGCTATTGTGCAGCAATCGCCATGGCATTTGCTACTGCTGTTGCTGTTACAGCAGCTTGCGATAATATTTGCGTCAGCAGTGGAAAAGATGCCGTTTGCGATACTGTTGTTATTTTTTGCAACAGCTGCGATTGTGGAGCAATAGCTCCAGCCGAAAGAAATTGTTGGTAAAGCATATGAGCTGCAGGAATGAATGCCTCATTTTTAGCACTGTTAAAACTTCGTTGAGAAACTACTGGTGTTTTGTAATGTGTAGCAGGCAACGAAATACAGACTGGATTCTATTTGACGGGTTACAGTATTCCACATTTATGTGCACTTTATTTGTTTTGAATAGCAATGGCGAATATAAAATAACCCATCGTTTATCTACTTCTAAGTCACCGTTCTGCATTTGGATTGTTGCTAATTTATAGCTAGCTATCTTATATTGCTCTTTTTCTGTACAAAGGATATTCATCGTTTCCTGCAACTTTATGGGATGCTAATGCTTGAGGATATCGTGTAGTGTATTTTCCGTCTATTGTGCATGGTGAAATTGGATTCAGTTACCAAAAAATCCATGTATCATATTTTTCGTCATGCAAATCTTTATCGACATCGGCATCGAGTATTTCAGTGAATATTAATCATCGATTTCGTTTGAATTAATTTTCTTATTGAGTCAGATTAGTATTTGATTAGTATATGTGCGTGTGGCAATCCTCTCTTTTTTGCCATTCTATTGAGTGGATGTAGCAGCGCTCATGATAAATTTGTCCTTCCACTTTGAAAGTTGATATATTGAGTTGCTAATGATTTGTTGGCTGAAAGATGTCATTTGGAAACACAAGTAGTATCTCTTAAGTTTACATAGGAAATGTTTTGATTCATCAATATATTCGGCAAACAAAATTTTTATTTGCTCTGACAGTTCTCCAAGTTGGAGCAGTTCAATTTTTCCGGCCGCGCAACATATCCCTTTCCTCTGTCCATTAAATTTTACAGCCATGCAATAAGGACAGACTTCAGTCATACCACCGATGAGAACATGCGAACTCAAACTATGATCATCAGCTGGGTTGTACCGGAATGTAAAACGATTGTAATTACGTCATTGCTGGGCACAGAGTCATGTTTGAAGCTGATCTGCTCTTTCTCGTGCATGTATTTCAGTCACTCTTAGCCATGTTTCGCAGCCCTGTATCCTCAAGTCTGACTGCGTCACTCTACTCACATTTGAGCCATTTGTTGTGTTCTTATTCGCATTTCTTCTGTTTTACGATCTATATCTTATCTTCTGCTAGGCATCATTTGGATGAACTAAAGCAGGTCGATCGCATTCGAGCTATCCTCGAAATTATTTGAGAATATCCAAGTGATCACTGGATTATTCTTTCCTTTGTCATTTGCAGAGAAGATTAAAATTTTTCGATTATCGATTTGTTGCTATTGCTGCGTCGATCCAGGTCGTAATAAAACCTGGCGGCGTGAAACTTCAATTGAACTGTCTGTTGAAATCGAATTATTATCAAATATGGACTGATTCTGCTCCAAAATCCGAACCTTCCAAATCCTTTTGAGGCTTCTTCTTCTTTCTTGATCCCCAGCATGTCGCCTTATGATTATTGATTTCACTTTGTTTATCTGTTAATCGGTTTGGCGAAAAACATGTTTTATTCTTATGGAGATGTAAAATAAGTAGCATATTTATATAGAAACACGCGCTTATTAGAATGCAATGTTTTTTCAAAATTCCAAATTAATCGATGACAAACTTGAAAAGTTGTATGGTAATACTTTTTTTACATTCACATTTTTATTTGTACAGATTATTTGTTTAATAATAAAAATAAATTATAATTTCATTTTTTCCGTTACATTGAATGAAATTATAAATAAACATTCACATTTTCTTTGTTTTTCCTAGCTTACTGCATATTAACAAAAAGTAGGTGTTCAATACAACTCCAATTAAAAAACTACAAAAAGCAAAGCGAAACTTTTTTCAATTACTCAATTCTTACTAGAGCTTAAATGTCAAAATTTCGCTTAAACAAACCGACGCTGTTACTAAAAGAATATCGTTAAAGCTTTATTCACTGTTTTTTTAATAATGAAAAAGAAATTTAAGTTTTTATTGTTACCGACTTATCTTCATCTACCAGCTTTTTGATCGAAATGAAAACGAAATTAAATGAATTTTTCATAAGTGATTTCAAAAAAAAAAAAATTTGAAATTTTTTCTTTTTTTTTTGAACTAATTTCTTTAATAGATTTAGTAAAGATTTTTTTGATCAATTATAAGTTTTATTATTAATTTCTTTATATATCATTTACAGCTCAGTACAGGTCTTTTGCAAATGAAGATATTAAATTCATTTGGTTTATTGGTGCATAGCATTGATCGATTACTCGTTGTGTGTTTCCCGATGTACTATTTTCGATCTATTCGTAAATTAAATACAGTATTATTAACTGGCTTGTATGTTACATCGTTCGCTGTCACATTTTCAAGTATTATTATCACTTTATCAAGTCCAGCAAGAATGATAGGAAAGAATTGTCCGTAAGTCTTTGTCATCATATGTATAAAATCACTGGCATATAAATTCGAAAGTTTTTGGAATTTTTTATTTCAAGTTCTTATAAAGAATTTAGAAATGGGTGGTACTATAAGATTTATTACAACATTGGTATCGAATATGAATTTAATAGATCTATTGCTAGATTAATTACAATAATTTCTACCATATATAACTACCACAGCTGTACATTATCTTTTCATTATTAATATCAGAGCAACATTATCGCATTATTACTAGCAATTCTAAGACAATGACTTTGAAATTTTCGTTATCAATATTAGGGCAATGATTATTGCATTATTATTTTTATCATCAATATCATACAAAAACATAACAATGATCGGTAATCATTGTCCTTTTTATAATTATAACCAGTAAACACAATTAAATTAAAAATTCATTTTCAGTCATTACAGTACATTGCATTCAAAGGTAAAAGTTGTAGTACAATTTCTGATTGCATCATGCGCCTCGATGAGTATTCTAGTAATGCTATGTGTGGTATACTGCATTAAACGGTTAGCTTAATAATTTTCAAATTTTCATAAATTATTATTTTTAAAGAAAAAAATTAAAGTACTGGATACTTTATATTAATTTCTCTGATATTTTTAATCAAAAAATTATCGTAGCGGAAGCAGAAAAGATTAGTAATTATCAAAAAAATGGTCGTAATAGCTTAAAAAATCCAAATCAAAATATCATTATTTCCATTGTTTTTCTTAAAAAAAAAAAAAAAAAAAAAATTAAAATCTTATAATGTGAAGATGAAAATTCTGCAAGCTTATTTCGCATTATGAGCGGTACTAATAATATCATCAGTCTGCTTTATCATGTTAGAAACAATTTTTATATTGCTTGTATTTATTTTTAATTGATTTATTATAAAGGACAATAGTGGAAATTTTTCAGCACTAGCAATTTAATAATTTATAAGTTTCACAAATAAAATTTTAGACGCTATAATGGAATTGTGAAAAATGCAGCAAATGCAAAGCGAGATTTGCAAAATTTTCTGAAGAAGCAAAAGCGATTCACATGGACAGCACTCATTTCCTGCAGTATTACATTGTGTATGTTTTCTTTTTTTTATTTTGAAATTTGATAATTAGAACAATATAGATTGTTATATGGCAGAATTTGATAGCATCTTAATTCAGAAACAATGAGTTATGAATAAGCTACATCAGAGGAAAAACCTCGAGTGTTATTTTAATCAATTCCAGTCCTATGAAAAAATTAAAATTATTGAGCCCAATAGCTGAAAAACTATTATAATTCGAAAGATGAAAGTAAAAATTGAATTGAAACTGCGAAAAATAAGAGCTTGGACTGTCTTTTAGTAATATTTACTAAGTTATGATAGATTTAGAACCAATTTTTAACAGAATCTTCATCTTACTGTTAGATATTCCAGTGCAGTAAAGAGAGAAAAAAAATGTTAAGATTATATGTTGTCCAATAATATTAAGCTGAATTAAATTGAAATATAGAAGAACTATTCATTTCTTAATTGCCTCGAATGAATCAAAAAATTACAGTCTTATATGTGATACCATCTTTGGCTCAAACATTATGCATCAAAAGACGAAATCAAACCTGCATTTCCATCGCTTTGTGTAGTAATTTACTATGCTATCTGGATTCCTTGAATATGTCATTGATGTTTCTCCATCGTCAAGAAGATGTCCGTAAAAAGATGTTCAATTTTCTACGTTATCGTTTATTAAATCGTATACCTGACCAAGTAACTTCCATTAGCTTTAAATATTGAAAATAAATATATTTCATTAAATAATTGCTATTTAGTCTTTTTTGCTGTATAAAAATCTTAGATTTAATAGATGATAATTAAAATTAGGGATATTCAACTCATCAATACCGTTTTTTTCATGTATTTGATATATTATAATTTATTGCACAGAATTTTTATCAGAAAAACTTCTTTATTAATATCGAAAAAAATTCATTTGTTTTATAAATGTAGCCAAATTTTTGATTCATTTCTTGTATTTGATAGAAGAAAAAAGTATTTTTGGATGAAATAGGTTAGTTTTTTTTTCTTATAGTTACCAATGTCAAATAAATGATATTATATTAAACTTAAGTAGAAAGCAGATTTCAAACGATTCATTTATTTAGAAAAAATGTTGCAAAAAAAAAAAAAAAAAGTTACGAAATGTATATGTTGGAGAATGTGATAATACCATTACCAATCCTAAATAAGATGATGTATTTTTGAAATTATTGAACAAAAACTTGCATATCAGTTGGCATTGATCTATTACTCTTAAAGTCTACATCAATCTGCAATTTGAAATTCAACGATACAGTTTAATAATATGGAAAAATTTCTGATAATATTAACTTAATGGAATTGTATATATGGTAATTCAGAGATATAGTTGAAAAGCAAAGATATTTGACGAAGTTCCTCGACATTGAATATCATGAAAATAAAAAAAATGTAAAAAAATAGCAAAAAATAAATTTGCTTCGAAGTTTTCTATATTAAAAGAATTAAATATTGAAAATAATACATCCATTGCCGAATTAAATATTTTTAACTCAAATAACTGGTTTGTTTCTTATATTCAATAAAATTTGGCTATTAACATTATTATTAATTAATTTAATGAACATTATGAAGCTATTTCGTTTAATATTTTTTACGGAAAAAAATTGTTTCATTATATATTTTTTCTGTTTAATTATTCTATGTTTAATAATTTTTGTGTTTAAAATAAGCGCACGTTGCTTGATCTACATTAGTAAAAATGTAAATGTTCGTTTGTTCAAGATCTTAAATTCCGGATGTTTTACCAGTTCTTTTGAAATTTTGAAAAAGCATTCATTCGATAAGTTTATGTTCTTACATACCTATTATTATATAGATATCACACCTGTAACTGTCGGAACAACCGAACAAAATTTCATTCACATGATTTGTAATTCTTGTAGATGTGTTGAGTCATTTCTTTATTCTTAAATAGCTTTGTAACCCTTGACTATTTCAATATCTAGTGCACACTCACGCGTAAACAAAAGCGTATAATCACATTTCTTCGTCCTTAATAGATTTGTAACTCTTAATTAAGCCGATTGTTCTTAATAGCTTTGTAACCCTTAACTACACGCGTTAACAAAAGCGCCCTCTTCTATCATTTTATACGAGGAATGTCAACGGGAGCGGTTTAATGCTCCGATTCGGTTTTAATTTTCTTTATATAGTTTTACTCTTTTTTAACATTAAAAATTTATCATTAAATTTAATTGATATTATCGATTTGTAATTGTTGTGCATCGTGTCGCGTTGTCAAATTTATTTAATTACCCAACTATGAGATTTGCTTGTGCTACAAACCAATTTCTCCGACATTAGCAAGTATAAACATGCTTTTTTTTTTTGATAAAATTTCTTTCTCTCCCTCTCTCTTTCCTACCCTTCTATTTTATCACAATTCCATTTTGCCTCGTTTCTGTTAATAAGAAATGCAGAGCAATGAACCATTACTCATACCGATAAATGATTCGAGCGATTGAAGGTAATCACATTCTGAAATATCGTCCACTGTTCCACCAATACATCTTAGATATGTACACAAAAATAGAAATAGAATGTCTAATATTCATCCTTTGAATGAGATTATGCGTCGTTCTGAATACATTCATTTGCGAGATACAACTGTAAATGACGGTAATATAACGAACAAACTAACGATTTGGTCGTCTTCATATACAGGCAGTCCACGTCATATGCATGAATATGCTCAAGACGAAATTGCTATGTTCATCGCTACGGACATTTAGACCTGTTTGTTATATTCTCATGCAATCCGGCTGAAGACAATACACAAAAGCTCTTCTGTTGTAAATCGTTATAGTAAGAGTTGCTGCATATCGCCCCAAGCTGGATCTTTTTCATTTAAAAAGACTGAGTCACGGTAACATATATATATATATATATATATATATATATATATATATATACATATATATATATATAAATGCACGTATTAGAATCCAAAAATGTACCAAAATTTTAAAGCAATCGATAGAAACTTCGAGATTTCAGAAACTTTCAGATTTGAGATTTTGAATAAACGAACATTTATATTTTTATTCATATAGACTAGCTGTACCTGAGCATGCATTGTCACAGCAACGCATGGTCGGGTACAGTCAGTAATTAATAATACAAAACTCTCACTTCTTTCAAAATTTATTTCAGGTAGAAGTATATGGTAAGCAATAAGTAATAATATCGTCTGATTCAGGGATAGAAAAAAACAAACATGCAACAGTTATTCATTATTATTTCGAAACAGGGAGATTGCTGAACGAAGTATCATTATCATCTTACATTAAAAATCGTCAATTTTTCTTTTAATTTTTCTCATATTTTTTCCATGTTGTATGGTGATTCGTAATTTCGCTTTTAATGACAGGATTTGGTTTATCATTAATATTTGTACCATCAAATGATATTCGATCATTATCTGGCTGCAGCGCATTTGCTTGCTTTGCTTCTGAAGCATCCAATTAACTTCACTAATATTTGACATCAAAATATAATATCATTGTGATATTGATGTGGAGATAATATTTTTGTGATACTGATGTAAAAATATAACGTCATTATGATGCTGACATGAAAATATACTATTCTGTATTTTAAATGAAATATATATATATAATGAAACTGAATATTTATACTATATCTCACGACATTTATATCTCTTTTCACTTTTATTTTCACTTCGGAATATTTATTTCAGTTTACTGCATTAACTAAAGAAATCTATGACTTATCTAAAAAAATAAGAAGTAAATTGAAACTGACTGTATTTTATTTCATAAATATCCAAAGACTAATTTTGAACATTTCTTTCATAATGTCTAATAATTTACTTCCACTAATTCATGACATTTGAGGGATTTCGCACCTATTGGGAAATGTCCAATATGATTGTCAATTTACTGTCGTGTATATTGACGGTTGCAATGTTGCTAAAAACGAGGAAAATGCGAAAAGTGCAAGGTAGCAATGCTGTGATTCGAAAAAAGTGAAGGCAAATGATTAGAAAGTTAAAAAAAAAAAAAAAAAATTGGAACTCTAAAAAATTTGTTGACTGTTAGAAAAAAATTGAAAACATCCATAACATCTGTGTAAACTTATTTTGGAATTATTAGATCTTGTTTTTGAAAGTTCTAAATTCGCTTTGTAAAATTTTAGAATATATATTGCAATATGCATGTTTGCAGGCTGTGCAGCACTTAATTTATCGTATCAGCAATATTTGATACTGTTCAGGTTAGAATAAATGCTTGTGAACAAAAAATTCAATCCGATATGAGTTTGCAAACAACGACTATCTTATTATCTATTTTTATTATTAATCATTAAACAAGAAAAATTTCAAGACAAGAAAATTTTCATTGCAAGTTTATTGATTTAAATGTTGACGCAGTGAAGAAGAAATGGATGAATTTATTGCATTCTAATCAGCTCTCAATGGTTTCACGTTCTGGTACCACCAATAAATTCCACGTTGAAATTATTTTTAATATCACTTGATCGTTTCAATTCATTAAAGCACTGGCATTTCACAATTAGTTATGCGTATCGATCAGCGGTATATAGCATTCATTCATCTTTGCGATGGCACGCAGTCTCATCTGACGACAAATTTTTGTAATTTTCAAACTAAATATTTCACAGAGCAGCCAACAATATTATTTCGGAGTTTTGTTTTTCCAATGATTATCAGTTCGTAGTGAAACCGACTAATCCATTCTAACCTAAATTATTTCATACATCATTATCTTATCAAATTTTTTGATTGGAATATTTTTTCTATGATATCATAAAAAATGAAACTTCCTTGTTTGTTCCTGATTAGATATATACTGAATCGAAATCAGGACTCTGACTTTTAAAATAATCCGGATGTTCTATAAATGTTAGCAAAGTACAATGACAATAGTGAGGCTTGCTCTAAAAAATATCATTAAATTAGTTAGCTAAGTGATGTTCAATAAAAGATTTTGAAACATGTCATGTAAAATATTTTCCAAGAGAATGATGAAATATTTTTAAAAAATTTTTCTGATTGGAGTTATTAATTGTTCGAATCATCCGTTAGGTTTTTTTTTTTTAGTTACAGCTTTTATCGATGATTTATTATAACATACAGTATAGACTTGCTATGCATTCCTAACTAAGCTATGATTAATCTAATTACTTGACATTATCGAAAAAATCTATTCCAAGAATTATCCTTAATGGTGGTTGAAAATATAGTAAAACAGTTGATTGTATTTGAAATCAAAAAAATAAATAAGTACTGAAATGAGAAAAAAAACCTCGAAGGATGTATAATTTTTAAGAAATCTCAAAAAAATTGTGAAACGCACGCAACACATGCAATCCAGTTTCATGATTTGTTGATATTTGCGTGTAGAATATGGTAATATTTGCTTCTTTAAAATTATGTAGTATTATTTTTATTTCATATGATATTTCAAATGATTTTTTTTTTCTTGTTCAAGTTTTATAAATGTACTTCAATGATGATAAACTTATGCTTTCTTTCATAATTTTTAATAATTTTGCATCTGTCTCAAACAGTAAATTTTATCTAATCTAAACAACATTTTAAGAATAACGAACACTTAGAATATACTTTATTATTCATGCACTGTGGAAGAACAAAATCATTATTACATGTCCAATAACAATTACTTACAAAACATCACCTCATTATTTTTTATAAATAACTTAAATCATTGTTGCTTTGAAACATTTCATCTGATAAGAATAATATAGAAAGTAAGAATAATATTCAGTTATAATGAGTTAAAAATATCTTAAATTAGTTTAAAGAAACAAAAAGGTTTTTAAACTGAGCAAAATCTTACTTGAAGCAGCTGACAAAAATTAGCTCTTGTATTTTCAATTATGCTAAAATGAAATAAATGAAAATTTTAAGTCTTTTTAAAAATAAGATTTGATCAAAATTGTCTCTTGCTTTTTTAGACTTCCCTAAATGAACCTGAATAATATTATATGTTGCAAGATCCTGTGTGATCTATTTGAAACAAATGCAAAATGTTATTTTCGGTCAGAAGAACTAAGATGCGATTCAAAATTGATGAATTTAATCATCAAATAAAACAATTCAATTTTTCTTTATTTTTGTCAATAAAATCATAAAAAGTGGAATTTTTGTTTATTGAAAAAGAATGTTCGTTGAAATATTTCATTTTTAATAGAGTTCAGAATAATTTACATTCTTGTTAAATAACAGTTTCATTTATCTAAACAACTAAACATAGATAATTTCTTCAAACTAATGTCAAGAAGAATGAAATAGGACTGTGCATAATTTAAATTTTAAATGGAATTTAGAACAATAAAAATATTTAATTTATGAATCCTTTTTATTTAAAAAATTGTTATATCTAAATTTTGAATTTATATTGAAATTCCGTCAAACATATCCATGGAGTTTAATGATTCTAAAATCAGTCTTTTTCCACATCAACTGTCGAAAAATCCGGAATAATTATTTTTGGAATATAGATTTGACGAAATGATCAAAGATCTTTGTGTTATAGAAATATTGCGGTGTAATCAAACTTTTCACCTGCAAGCTAGTAATTAGAGCTATTCAAATCTTACAAAAGTGCAAGATAGATTTCATGGGACGTCCTGGATGAAATAAGAGTCTATGTAAAAATTATACTTCAAAAAGTTTTACTTTGATTATTTATAATAAATTTTACAAAGTAAAACCAGAAAAACTTACTCATCTGTTTCACATTCCTTAAGAAGTGTTGATAATGCATATAATTTAAAGTTCGATTCTAGAATTTGAAAGTAAAATTTGATATTTATTTTGAAGGATCAGGAAAAAGTGCTGTGATATCAATACTTTTATTAGATGCTGCTTTTAAAGTTAAGATTGGCAAATGTTTGAGACGAATCTCAAATATTTAGATTTTACGAATGATCTTATCAATGTGCGATTGATATAATTGTAGTCACGTATGTAATCTTCCAGATAGAGCGTATTTCACTGTAATATCTTCAGGATTGATAAAATGAATATGTCAATGTATGAAGATATTGATTCTATTACTAAAATACCTTCTTTTATTCGTACTTATATTTATGCAATAACTGGTTTATTATTATCAGGGATAAACACACCGTTGTTTATAACAATAATCACGGATAGAAATTTCCGGTAAGTTTCTAAATAATATTTCTCTTGAAATTAAAAATTTAACAAAAGATATCAAATTTTATATTACATATATGAATTAGTACAGATTTAATTGTGACAATTTTTAAAATATAGTAGGATATTTTGCTATAAATTTGGTGAGTATTTTTCATGTCATCAGTGCATCAAAAGAAGATGTCAACATGACAGAGTTTCGATTAGGAAATATAAATCACTAATTTATATCTAAGAAGGGAAAAAAGAGATGGAAAAAAAGAAAAAAAAATTGGTAATTTCAATCACTGTATTCTTTAATGAAATACCAGAAAATATGAAATGAATTAATTTTTTAAAATTTATATGTATTAATATTGTATGCTAATTTCAGTACTTACTATCGCATTCTTTCATTCGTTTTCGTTAATGGCGGTATCACTGGTTTGCTAATGATAAGCTATGCGATTCTCATTTTCACCAAACCGAATTTGCAATTTGCGACGATTTCGAATAAAAAATGCATATTTCAGGTATATTACATTATTAATTCATACTTATTACTTAACATTAATGATTCAAAATGTTATAAATATATTACATTATTAATTCATGATTCTTACTTAACAGCACTGATTCAAAATGTTATAAATATTTTAAAAAGCCAGAGTTTTTTCAATAATTCAACAAATGTAATTTTAGAAAATTTATAATACAGAGGCCGAATTCATACGTCATCAATTACTATTAATATAAGTAATAAAATAACTCACTGCGGCAATAAGAATTTGAAAATCGATAAAAATTATATTAGAAAAGTAAAAAAGGAATAAATTATTTTAATATGGTAATGTAGCAATCGTTTAACAAGAAAAAATTATTTTGTCCCAGTTTTTACTATGAAAATTTTAAGTTCTTAACCAATTAAAGAAGAAATGCTCTAAACAGAGGAATTAATGAATCGATAAGAAATTAGTAATTTTTTCCTACGAAATTATTTATTGTAATTTTGAAGTATGAAGAAAAGCTGTATTGTTACATTATTTCAATTTTTGCATTGATTATTGACTAAATCATTTATTACATATATCATATATTTATAAAATTAATAGAATTGAACTAAATTTTCGGGTCCCTTTGTGTTCATATTTTCAGTTCCCGAATTATTTTACTTCTGAGAAAATAATTTTTTCTCTGAATTTGCTGAAAATATTAATTATTAATGAAATCATCAGCTATTTGATACTTTATTATCAACATCGAAATGAGTTTGCTGAAAAATTGCGGAAGAAAATTTAAAAAAAAAAAATGATTTAACTTCGTTGTTTTTCTTTAGCTATTTTATTTATAATGAAGCAAATATTAAGGCTCTAAATTTCCTAATTAGTAAAATTTTAAAAAATTATCTGGTATTAAGTTCAAAAATTTGGATTATTCCTCACTTATTTGTTCATTTCAATACAATTTGAAACGGAACTGAAATTTATGTCGAATTTTTTTCTTCTTTTTATTCAAATCTTCATAAAACCAATTGATTATTTAAAAAAATCTATGCAGAACACTTTTTACAATATAAAAGTAAATGTATGGAATTTTATTTCAGCACTGTTTTTATATAAGTTCAATATTAGTCATGAAAAGCCAACGGTTTTCACATTATGATAGAAATTTTGTGCAATAGTTAACTTAAAGAGAAAAGTGTGTATAATAGTCACACTAAAATTATGGAGAATTAATACGAAAACCTAAATTTTTTAATGTACCAATAAGTAACTGAGTTAATTCAAATCAAGAATAAACAGTATTTTCGCGATTGACTTTATAAAATATCCTTTTTATCTTATTGAAATGTATAATAACAGAATGTGTAGAAGATAATTGATATAATAAGTATAAAGTATATGCTGAAATAAAATTTCAAATTTCTTAATCAAAAAATACTCCTATTAGCTAAAATCATGTAACAAAAAATTTTAATTATGTGTTTGATTTTTTTTTTATTCGTGCTATCAATGTATTTGATTATCTTTTTACCGGTGTTATGAATATAAAAAACTCGAATTTTTCATCAGAAATTGTATTTGCTTACACACATATATAAGCAAAAAATATTGACAAATAATTTATTCACTTTTATCTGAAAATTTCATTTGTTACTGACAAAAAATTATAACTTTCTTATATTGCAGTTATTTGCTTAAATTGTATAAGTTATTTTAACCTTTCATTACATTATATAAAATTATACATTTTAAATTAGCACTCGTGCTTTGTTTTTCCTGACTTACTGTGAAGTATGCGTGCAATGCAACTCTAATTAATATAGTACGAAAAGTAAATCGCAACTTTTTTTTAATTACTCAATTCTTACCATAGTAAAAATGTCAGAATTTCGCTTCAACAGACTGACTTTTTACTGAAAGAATGTTTTTAATGCTTTATTCACTATTTCTTTAAATGATGAATGAAATTAAGCTTTTATTGTTCATTGATTTTATTGATTTATTTAATGATGCCAACAATTAAGTTTCTATGGCTTTTTGATCAAAATGAAAATGAAATTGAATGGATTTTTCATAAGTGATTTCAAAAATCTTTCTTGATATTAGCAAATCATGAAGGATTTTTAATAAATTTAACAAATATTCTACTTAATCAACACATTAAAATTTTGTTTTTATTAGTTATATGAATGATAAAAAAAGAAAAAATTCAAAAATTTTCGAAGTTTTTATTAAATAACTTTCTCCTCAATAGATCTGGTGAAAAATTTTTGATTAATTCTAGGTTTATTATTAATTTCCTTATATTTCATTTACAGATTAGCACAGGTCTTTTACAAATGAAGGTATTAAATGCATTTGGTTTATTGGCGCACAGCATTGATCGATTACTCGTCGTATGTTACCCGATTTACTATTTTCGAAATATTCGTAAATTAAACGCAATACTATTAACTGGCTGGCATATTCTATCATTCGCTACCGCATTTTTAAGCATTATTCTCACTCTATTAAGACCAACTAGAATGATAAAAAGGAATTGTCCGTAAGTCTTTGTCATAAAATGCTTGAAATTATTAGTACATAAATTCGAAAGTTTTTGGAATTTCATGATTCAAATTCTTATAAAGAATTGAGATATAATACTCTAAGGTTCATTACAATATTGGTACCAAATATGAATTTGATAGATATTTCATCTCAAGCAAACAGTGTGTCATTTTTGTTAACATTAAAAAGTTAGAATTTTTATAAATTTAATTACAATAATTTCGATCACATGTAACTGTCACAATTGTGTATTAATTTGCCATTATTAATATCAAAGCAGTATTATTTCACTATTATTCATATCAAGACAATGATTATCCAATTGATATTATCATAGCAAAAGCAAAGCAATAATCAGCAATCATTGTCTTTATTACTAATTATAATCAATTTACGCAATTAAATTAAAATTCATTTCCAGTCAGCAAAGCACACTTCATCCAACAGCATTGATTATAGCGCAATTTTTGACTTCGGCAAGCGCGTCCATGAGTATTATGGTAATGTCATGTGTGGTTTACTGTCTTAAACGGTTAGCTGAATAATTTTCGAGATTTCAGGAATTATTTTTTTTATGATGAAAGTAACAAATAATTAATATTAATTTCCTTAATGTTTTTAATCAAGAAATTATCTTAGTGGAAGAAGAAAATGATAATAATTATTGGAAAATGATGATAGTACCATCTTATTTATTCTTAGATGTTAAGATCACATTATATCCTCTCGTAAATTTTGAGCTCCAAAAACGCAGTTGAAAATGTTTTAACTGTGTAGAAAATAACAGAAGTGATAAAGTGATATAAAATACATTATAAGATCTTTTTTCTGTCTTTTCATTCCCTTATCGCTAATGTCTACCTTTCAAAAAAAAGAAAAAAAAAAAGTAAAACCGTCTAGTAGAAAATTCTGTGAAAGATTTATTTCTCGTCGTAAGCGATACTGATAATAGCATGATTCTGCTTTTTAATATCAGGGGCGATTTTTATATTGCTTGTATTCATTTTTGATTAATTTATTAGAAAGGATAATAGCTGGAAACTTTTCAGCACATGCAGTTTAGCAATTTATGAGTTTCACATAAGTCTTTCAGACGTTATAATGAAATTGTAAAAAATGCAACAAATGCAAAGCGAGATTTGCAAAATTTTCTAAAGAAACAAAAGCAATTCACATTGACAGCACTCATTTCCTGCATTATTACATTGTGTAAGGTTTTTTTCATTGCAGAATTTCAATTTTCCAAAAGCTTTTATTATTTTAAAAAAAAATTTTTAATTTCAACAAATTTAATTTTACTAATTTGATAAGCAGAACATTGTGCGATTATGATATGGCGGAATTTAATAGCGCTTTAATTCTGTTACGATTAATCTACTTGCTAATTTAATCAATTCCAGTTCTATAAAAGTATTGAAATTATTGAACCCAATAATTAAAAACTGTTATATTTCGAAAGGTAAATTGAACTGAGGTTGTCAAATAGAAAGGCATGCAATATAATATGACAGAATCATCTTTCTGATAGTGGCAGCATTATTTGATGTTTCAATTTAGTAAAACGAAAAACGAAAAAAAAAAACATTAATATTACACGTTGTTCATTAATAATAATTTGAACTAAATTAAAATTTAAAAATGAATTATTCATTGCTTATTTATTTCAAATAAATTGCAAAATTACAGTCTTACATGCGATACCATCTCTGCTTCAAATATTTTGTGTCGTAATGCAAAGTCGAAGATGCGTTACCATCGGTTTATTTACTAATTTATTATGCTATTTAAATTCCTTGAATATGTCGTTGTTGTTCTTTTACCGTGAAGATGATGTCCGTGAAAAGATATTCAATTTCTTATATTATCGTTTACTGAATCGTACATCTGGCCAAGTAAATTCTATCAACCTTAATAATTTAAAATAAACGTATTTCATTGAATAATTGCCATGTATTCTTTTTTCGGTTTTGTGAGAATTTTAGATTTAATAGATAGAAATGAAACTTAGAAATATTAAACTCAATAATGCTAAATTTTCTCTATTTTACTTGCAAGTATTAATTTATTGCATATAATTTACATCAGAAGCATCAGAAACTTCTACTATGGCATAATATATGTCGAAAAAAAATTGGTTCATTTGTTGTATCTGACAGAAGAAAAAAAAATTTCTCTTGCATGAAATATGTCAATTTATTTTTTTGTAGTTATTAGTTTCACAAATAAATAGTATTATATCAAATGAAGTTGAAAGCACATTTCATATATTTCGAAAAAATGTTGCGAAAAACAAAGATTGTCTTGTCACATGTTGGTGAATTTGATAACATCGTTATTATCTTTATAAGCTAATCCATTTTTAAAATTATTGAAGAAGAAGAAAAGAAGATAATTACACATCATTTGACATTATAAGAATAAAAGGAAAAAATCTATTGCAGTTTGAGCTGCAATAGATTTTTTCATCAATCTGCAATTTAGAACTCAACATTACAATTAGCAATAAAAAAAAATTTCCAATATTTTTGATTCAATAAAATTATAATACAGAATAATTAGAAAACAAAACCAATAAAGCTCTTTTAACATTGAATATCATAAAAATGGAGCAAATATTTAAAAAAAGCAAAAAAAAATTTTTCTTCGAAGTTTTCTATATTATAAAAAATTTAATGTTAAAAATGATGCATCCAGTGTTAAAATTTAATAGTTTTACTTTAAATAATTGATGGAAATAGTGAGTAATTACCACTAATTAATTACATCAATATTATGATACGATTCCTTACCACCAATAAATTCCACGTTGAAATCATTTTTAGTATCACTTGATCGTTCCAGTTATTTGAAATATCGACATTTTGTATTCAATTATGCGCATCAATTAGCGGTCTATCGCATGCATTCAGCTTTGGGATGGCACACAGTCTCATTCGACGACGAATTTTTGTAATGCTCAAACTAAATAAATATTTCAAAGAGCAACCAACAATATTATCTCAAAATTCTGTTTTCCCAGTGTCTAACAGTTCGTAGTCAAATAGACTATTCCATTCTAATCTAAATTATTTCATATAGCATTATCTTATTAAATTATTTGAGTAGAATATTCTTTCTATGATGTCATAAAAGATAAAATTTCCTTGTTGGTTTTTGATTAGATAGAAGTATCATTCCAAGCTGAATTGCATATAAAAGTAATGAATAGATCTAAATGCCTTTAGTGACGAACATAGGCAATTGCTTCTTGAGCGTACTCTTGCACATGACATCGATTGCCTGTATATAAAGATGGCAAAATCATGAGGCTTTCAACGTTAATTGTATTACCATCATTTACAACTGCATCGCGCAAATGAATAAATCCTTCAGAGCGAAGCTTGATCTGATTTAAACGTATGAATATCAAACGTTCTGTTTCGATTTTTACATACATATGCACGATATATCGGTAAAACAACTAAGGACATTTCAAAATATGATTGTCTTCATTCTCTTGAATCATTAATCGATTTGAATAATAGTTCATTGTGCTTTTTTTTTTTTTTTTTTTTTTTTTTTTTTTTTTTTTTTTTTTTTTTTTTTGCCACTGATCGGATTTATCATCTTAGCGTTGAAGTTATATCCATCGGTACACCCAAAAATTGCTTATATATTGCATCTTAACATCGATGAGTTTCTGAATTTTTGTCAATTGATCTCGGGTGAAGAACAGTATCTCCAGGTTGGAACTGATCATAACAACTGCCAGTAGTTGGAGCATTGAATCTTCGCACGTATTCTCCAGCAGATGTTTTATCAGCATGAATAACAATCTTGTTTGTATCAGATGGAATCATCTCAATTGTCATTTTGAACAAACGCACTAAATTGTTTTTCCTGATTAAGCTGTTGCAGTTCGGGAACAATGGACTTTTATTTCGTTGCAAATTCTGCAGCTGCATTCAATTCACCATTGCTGTTCCGATGAAATACATTTGTAGAAATTTACGCTGATTATCTAGCAACGAAAGCATGGAATTGGCTTTATGATAAATTTCTCTTTGTCCTTTTACTTCGAAAGTTGGTATGAATTGAGTTGCTAATTATTTCTGCGCTGAAAGATGTCATTTGTAAACAAAAGTTGTACCTCTTAATTTTTTTTTGATAGAAAATGTTTTGATTCGGCAATATATTCGGCAAAAAAAGTTTTTTATCGCTTTGCCGGTTTTCCAAATTGGGGCAGTTCAATTTTTCCGAAAGCGCAACCATCCCGTTCGTTTTTCCATCAAATTTTACAGCCATGCAATAAGGACAGACTTCAGTCATACTGTCGATGAGAACATGCGAGCTCAAACTATAAGCATCAGCTGAGTTATACCGGAATGCAAAATTGCGTTATTGCTAAGCACATAGTCATGTTTGAAGCTGATCTACTGTTTCTCTTGATGTCTTTCAGCCACTCTCAGCCGTTTTCATAACCGTGATTTTCAAATCTTGCTGCACATCGTTCTGCTCGCATTTGAGCCATTCCTTTATCTTTTTGTTCGTTGCATTTTTTCTGTTTTACGATTACGATGATCTATTCTGATCTTCTGCGAGGCATTATTTAGATGAACTAAAGCAGATCGATTGCGTCCGAACTATCCTCGAAATTATTTGAGAATATCCAAGTAAAGTGATCACTGGATTATTCTTTCCTTTGTCATCTGCAGAGAAGAATAGAATTTTTCGACTATCGATTTGTTGCTATTGCTGCGTCGATTTGGCTGTAAAACCTGGCATCAAGGAACTCTGAGCTGAACTGTTTGTTGAAGTCAAATTGCTGTGGAACGTGAATTAATTCTGCTCCAAAATCCGAATCTTCCAAATCCTTTCGAGACTCCTCCTTTCCTGATCTCCAGCATGTCGCCTTATGATTGACTGATCTCACTTTGTTTATCTATTAATCTGAGTGTTTTGGTGGGAAACATATTTATTCTTTTACGGAGACATAAGAAAAAAAGTAAGTATATCTATATGAAAGCACGTACCTATTTAATTTTCCTTTTTATCAAGTATTAAAATTTTTAATCAAAACTTGGAATTAATCAGTGAAGAACTTGAAACTTTAACACTTATTTCTCAGTCAATTTTTCCCGACTAAATTTTGATTTAACTTATTTGATGCAAATTTAATATTAAAATATTGACTCATAACTTCCTTCCTTTTTCCATAGATTAAATATTCAAATCATCAACGTCTAAGAAGTATTGGTGACTTATAATTTAATATAGTTGGTGCTACTTCCTTTTTTTAAATTTTATTCATATTATACCTTTATTTGTTCATTTTTATCTATTCATCTATATAAATAAAATCTATATCACACATGGAATGCGAGTAGAAAATTATTTGAACGACGCAAACGAGGAGAACCAATTGACGGACAACCTGGTACACTGAAACAAGCCATGATCAGCAGATTTTACACCTTGTACTTAATCAAGACGAATGCTTCTTCCTTCGCAAGTTTTTAGTAAATGTGCCCGGTCTAAACTCTTCAGCAATTATAAATTGTTAACGACTTACACATGCTACTTTCCACAGTGCATGTCAAGCTTTGAATTTCTTGGAGAACGACCAGCATTGGGATGAATGCGTCATTACTGACGCATACAACACGTCTGATCCAAATCAAATTTGTACACTGTTTGCAATCATATTGACCGCCTGTTCTTCTTCATCTCCAACAGAGTTATGGGAGAAATATAAGTCGCATATGGCTGAAGATATTCTCCGCCGAATATGCAAGGAAAATTCAAATATGAACATGGATTTCACAGAAGAAATCTACGAAACGTTTATAATGATTGAAGTCTTGTGCACATAAATCGCGAACAAAGTTCTCAATTAATTGGGAATGCCATCATAGAATCGATCTAATGCTACTTCATTCGATGTAGAATTGCATCGCGAACAAAATTACAACACAACTGACCTTTTGTCATATGTGCAATCAAATATTTCTTTTGAGCAAAAAGGAATTTTCGATCAAATAAGGCAAACTGTCCCTAAGGGGGTTGGAGAAATCTGCTTCTTAGATGCATCAGGAGAAACTGGTAAAACATTCCTAATTAGATTGATTTTGGCAACAACTTGATCCCAAAATGGCATTCCCTTAGCTCTTGCATCGCCCAGAATAGTTGTAATATTGCTACCAGGTGGAAGAATTACACATTCCGCTTTGAAATTGTCACTGAGCATGTAATTTATTGAAACTTCCATATTCAACATTTCCAAAACATCCGGCGTGAGAAAATTATTTCAAAAATGCAAACTCGTTGTTTGAGATGACTATACAATGGCGCACAAAAAGTCGGTCGAGGCTCTTGATCGATCATTGAAAGACTTGTGTGGAAATATCAGACCATTTGGGAACGCATTGATATTATTAACAAGAGATTTCAGGCAACATTTTTGCCTGCAATTCCTCGATCGACACCAGCGGACGAAATAAATGCTTCCTGAAGTACTCTTTTTTGTGGTGACATGTAAAGACATTAAAATTAACTATAAAAACATTAAAATTAACTGCGTGTTTAGCTCTAAAACAATCGATGAGCTGGAATATTTTCACATCAATTGCTGGAAATTGGAAACGGAAAGGTATCGGTTGCTTTGAATCAGGACGAATTTCATTGCTTCATAACTTCTGCAATTTAGTAACGTCAAAAGAAGAATTGATTGAAGAAGTTTTTTGCAATATTCAAATCAATTATAAGAATCACGATTGGCTGAGTGTACAAGCTATTTTTGCGTCCAAGAACAAAGACATCGACGAACTTAACAATACTATACAGTCTAACATTCAAAGCGAGGTAGTCACATATAATCCTTCGACACTGTTGTGAAAGCAGATGAAAAGGTTAATTATCCAACAGAATTTTTGAATTCACTCAATCTGCCAGTGATGCCATCGCACGTACTGTAATTGAAAATCGGCATGCCAATTATCATGTTGCGAAATATCAACCAGCCAAAACTTTGCAACGGCATGCGGCTTGCAGTAAAAAAATTAATGAGCAATACCGTAAAGCAACAACCTTGATAAGACCTTCCAAAGGTGAAGATGTCCTCATTTCTCGAATTCCTCTGGTTCCAACGGATATACCATTTCAATTTAAGAGATTGCAATTCCCAATTCGATTGATGTTTGCAATCATCAATAATAAAGCTCAGGGTCAATCTTTAGAATTGTGCGGTTTAAATCCAGAGATCGACTGCTTCCCATATGGTCAATTATATTTTGCGTGTTCTAGAATCGTCAAACCAGATAATTTTTATATCTACATAGACAATGCAACAACCAAAAATATTGTGTTAGTATTGCGAAGTTAAACATATTAGAAGTAGGCGAAAGCTAAAAGATGTCAAATACGCCATGAAATTATTGTAAAGAAATATTGAAGGTCAAGTGGCGTAATATAGTTTCAAAGGGACGACAAACATGTTTATCTTCAAAACGCTCCAATTCACAGATAAACCACAAAGATTGACGCGGCAACAGCAACAATTCGGAGTTCCAGCGATTCTGGTTCGACAGTTCAAAGCGACAAATTGCTGGCAACAATACAACAATTCCCTTGAATAGTATTTTTTTATCAGCAACAAAGGAAAGAATAACCAATGATGAGTTTGCCTAAATATTCTCTGATGTTACTGCTTGTTACGAAGAATTACTCTTCATTAATCAATAAAACCTTTTTCAACAGCAACCATCTCTGTCATAAAAGACGCAAAAACCTCTCCACACTTACTGCCTAGCCGAATCACGATAGCAAGAATCAATCTCCAGTCTAACCATATCAGTTTTTCTTCCTAACACTATCCAGACTAAGCGACAAAAACGCGTATATATAAAACATGCGCGTATTCGAGTACAACGTGTTAAAATTTCAAAGCAGTAGGTATGGACTTTCCGATTTCTAAGATTTTGAATTAATGTAGATAAGGCGCGTGTTTAAGAACTTTCGGAGGTTTAAGATTTTAAACGAACATTGGCAATTTTATTTGTATAGATTAGCTATAACCGGACATGCAAAACGTGGTCGGCCCCATAGACTAACTGGATCGGCCACTTGGAGCGTGGCTGGTCTAGCTAGTTAATTGAATAAATTCTTTTTTTGCATATCTTGAACAGAACAATTTAATTGTTGATATCATCTTCCTTCTTTTTTTTTTCAGCGCTCTAATACCTAATAACTTCACATCAATAATAGTTTATCACATTGACCACGATCAGCCCCTTTTTATTTATATTAAATTTAAAAACTGATGAAGTAAATTTGAATCCAGCGTTTATATAAGCCAGAAATACGTTGCATCTTTGTATTTGATAGGATAACAGTTCAAATTTCAAGTGGCAAGTACATAAAAAAGAAAGAAGAAGCATAAACGATAGAAATGAAGAAATCAGTGCGATATCTTTTTTTTTTTTACTTTGTTGATATAATTATATTTATTATTTACAATAACCAATGTCACGGTATGCTTTCAAACCAATCTTATGGGAAAAGATAAGCATTGCAACAGAACTGTAACACAATATCTCTTCGTGGCAACGATTCGGTTAAATTATAGGCTTGTTATGATGAAAAACATTTGCATATTTCCATTTATACTAATTGCAACATTCGTTTATGTTAAAAACTTCCATTTGTCATAAAAATTTTCCTTTCATTTTTTAAATTTTATCAAATACAAAACAGTTTTTTCAGCATTTTTCATAATTTCAATGAAGATAAAAATTAGTTAAGTTCTTGATACTTGGATTATTTCATCATTTCGGTTTCACTGACACAATTCATCACTTAAATGGTGGTGGGATGTTTGAAATTGGAATTGCTTCAGTGAAATTAAAATTATCTCAACATGAGAAATAAATCCGATAAAAAAAGCAAAGTATGGTTTTTTAATTCCTGTGATTTGATGTCAAGGTAAAAAAAAATAGAGAGCAAGAAACATTGGAAATTGTCGAGAAATTGGAATCAAAGAGAATAATACGGGAATTAATTCCATAATAAAAAGATGACCGATTAAAATTTGTGTCATAGAATGAAAAATTATTTCTCTGAAAGATTTGAAAATCAAAGCCCAATATTTCCTCATTCTTCCGCGAAATAAATTTTTGACAGCGGTTTATCAACTGAATACGGCGGCAATTTCGGAGATTTCAAAAAAAACCGGAATTAAATGAACGGATTTGTTGTATCTCTCCTGTCAGTTTTGAGACAAATGCTGTATGAGACTGAACTTCGGAATATGTCCCTTCGAAATTGAAATAGTCATAATTATATGTAAAATTGTCGTTATCACAAATGGCAAAAGGCATTTTTAAATTAAATGAGAGAGATGAAAGTGAATCTACATTAGCAGAAAATCATAATATATTTATTTTAGACTAAATCTATGCAAAAAACCTTCGTAAAAACAATTGATGGAATGAAACTGGAATCAGTACGGTTAGTATCGCTTTTAAATTTTCGCTTTATTGGACTCGAATTCAAGATTCAGAAAAATTTTTTGGAGACCAAGTTAATTTCAAAAATGTCATCTTCTGATTTATTAGAGAAAATGATAATTGCCCGATTATGGTCTTTATAATAAAAGATCTTATCAAAAAAGCATTGTTCGATTTTTATCAATCAGTAGATGGCATAAATTTGAAAAAGAGCATAGGTCAACTTTGTTAGTTTTTGACGTGAAAATTTTTTGAAAATGCTTTTGAAAATAATAAAGAAATTAATGGAAAACAGTTGGAAAATGCATAAGAAACTGTAACTAATTTGATTGAAAGTTTACATTTAAATTCATAAAATATAAGATATCGAATTTCAAAAGTCAAAAATTGAAAATAACAGAGAAAGTGGATGCTGAATGTAATTCAATTCGTCATATTATACTTGTTCCTTTAGTTGGAATAGAAACAGTACGTATTTTTTTATTATATGCATTTCCAATTCTCGTAATACATCGTGGAAATGAATTTTCTTGAAACTAACAGAAATTCGATTTTATTCTAGTACTAACTTTTGTAAGGCGCTTGGCACGTGATAAAATTGACTGAGCTTTTAAAAAAAGAGACTGATAAGACGATTAGAATTGTAGCGAACATTTTCAAATTCTACTTTTTTTCAGATCAAAACGATAGTGATAAAGTGCGATTGTGAGCCTTCGTTCGTTCTGTTCAAAAAATACTTTAAAAAATAGTAAATCTGTAGAAATAATATGGCATTGACGATTGCATCATCAATCCTTGAAGAAAAAACGCTGCAAGGAAACTTTAAATTTTATATTTAAATTAATAAAGTCATATAGCTACTTAGTGACCTAACGGATTCAATGGCTATCTTGTTTGAAATCTATCCATCATTACATAATTTTAAAGATAGATTTTTTCTTAATCTTAAATGTCAATATATAAAGACGAATTTGTCACTAAATCGTAAATGCCATCCGAGAATTGCGGGATTATATCGGTCAGCGATTTGTGATATAATCATTTAGTTGTAAAGACAAAAGAACGATGAAAGGACAAAAACGTGTGGATTAATCACATGCCATTTGTTGTACCTTTGAGCGTCGCATATCCGATTTTTCGTGGCCATCACAATTTATTTTCTAGACATATGAAAACAAGTCACTCTGGTAATGCTACGAGGATGACATAAAACTATCTCATTCATAATTCCTTACACATAATTCGATATTTTATTCGCTTTTAAAAAGCGCAAGATTAAAATTTGTGAAAAATCTCTGCAGTTGTATTGTAGCAAATTGCGATTAATTAACTGTGTTCCAGAGTTCAATCTCCATAGCATGTATTTTTTTTTTTTTTTGTATTATTGTATGTGGAATGAAGAAATTGAATAAAAGTTGAAAGTAGTTGCAAAAGATTTTTATAGCTTCTATGAAGCTGGGAAAAAATATCGTAAATAAAAATGATTGCAAAATAATAACGAAAATTGTAAAATTCCAAAATTTTTTCGAAATTGCGTCTTAAATTATGTTCAAATTGAAATTTAAGTCAATGCTGCCTTTTTACAGGAAGTACTAAAAACAAAAAAAAAAAAAAGAAATAATTTTTTTTAAGGTTACGTAATTATAATTAGATAATTTGATTATTAGATAAAGTATCAATATGTGAACTATAATCATCATATTGAGACACAATACATCAAAATATTTTTTAATTTATTTTTATTGCATTTTCAGATGAAGCAAAATTAGCAAATATTCGTCTTCAAATCTTTTCATGGCCAAATAGCATTTGTTGCTAAAATTAGCAACCGATCTATCAAAATGAATGAAATCGAAAATTTTTACATTCAATTGTAAATTTGTACTAATTATTATTGTCATGAAATCACATGAAATTGAGATTTAGAACTTTCATTGTTCTGAATTTCTTTGTGATAAAATTGAAATTTAAACTTTCGTTTACAAACTCCTTTTAAGGCGTTACTTTAAATCAAAATTTCATAACAGAAAATTCACTGAATTGGAACAATGCCCTAAATTTATATCAAATATGATTATTATATAAAATTGTCATACACAAATTTCATTGTTTTCATTTCTTTTTGACTAACTTTTGTTTGGGATTTCTTTCAAGAGGCTTTTTAAATTAAAATATCATAAAGGACAAAATGCTGAGTTGGAAACAATGTCTCAATCATTAACCTGATCGTTTACTTTAGTACAATTCCCAACCTATGTCATTATCAAACAAAGTTTCCCAATTAATTTTTCGTAGCCATTCTTGTAGCCAAATAGTTTATTTAAAGCTATTCTCTCTTTTTAAAAAATGAGTTCAAAACTCGCACTTACTTAATGTTATTATTCAGTTAATTCTTTTTTTACATATCTCGAATAGAATAATTTAATGATTAGTAATAACTTTCTTTATTTTTTGCTTCCTTTTTTCTGAAACTTATTTTGCTAAGCAATTTTATTAATTTCATGTATATCAATAAACAATTTCATATTATGCTAGTCGGAAATTATTATTTTAGCTATTCAAATTCAAAGTTAATAAAGTAATTGAATCAATGTTGATATAATTCAGCAATATGGTGCAGTAGGTGTACGACAGATTAATTTATTCGAATAAGCTTGCACATAGTAGCGAATGATATTTTGATTTTATCAATATAGTGATATATACTATACATAACGTTACAGTATGCTTATAAGCCAATTTTTATAAAAACAATCATTTTTACACATACTGTATCCTTTTGTGCAATTATTTTTGTTAAATTACAGGCTTGCAACGATGAAAATCGATATTTGCATATTTCTATTTCTGTTAATTGCAGCATTCGCTCATGTTAGCATTTTCGCTTCTCATGCAGATATTCCTCTCATTTTTTGAATTTAATCAAATAAAAAGTTGTTTTCCGATCATTTTTCATAATTACAATGAAAATATCATCAATTAACTTCCTGCACCAATTTCAGGCTTGTGGTCCGAGTGATCGTCCTGCTGCAATTCAGCCTGCTGTGCCAGCTGCGGATGCTGTTGCGGCTGTTCCGCTTGTTCCGGCTGTTGCGGTTGCTCCAGGTAAGACATTTAAAATTGAAACTACTTCCGTGAAAGTAATTATTTTATGCTCAGGAATAATTCAGGAAGAACAAAGCGAAGTGTTGATGTGATGAAAATGGAAAAATGTCGGAGTGTTGAGTTCCATGTAATCATGGATCAAAAAAATACATCGCGAGAAACATCGGAAATTATCGAGAAGCTGGAATCAAAAGTAATAATTCAGGAATTAGTTTTATCATAAAAAGATGGATTAAATTTTGGGTCTTAGAACGGAAAAACTATTTCATAAAATAATATTTGAAAATGAAAGCCAAATAGTCATTCATTCTTGTACATGGTTAATTTTTAAAAATGATGTATTGAATGAATAAAGTTTGAAATATAGTAGCAGTTTTAAACAATTTTTAAAAGGCTAAATTAAATAACTGAATTGCCATTCGGGCAGTTTTGGTGACATATATTGGTTGAGATTGAATTTTGGAATAATCATCTCAGGCTTTAAATAATTAGAACCAAATGTGAAGCTATTGTTATCACAAATGCCAAAAAGCATTTTTGAATTATATACGAGCGATGAAAATGGATCAATATGAGAGGAAAATATAAAATAGTTATTTTAGGTTGAATCCATACAAAAAGCCCTTGACAAAACAATGGATGCGATGAAACTGGAATCAGCAGGGTTGGGTTTCGCTTTTAAATTTTCAGTTTAACTAATTAAAATCTATGATTCAGAAAATTTTATGAAGGTCAAGTTTAATTTCAAAAAAATCATCTTTTGATTTATAAGAAATAAACTGTTTGCGAAAATGATAATGGACCGATTATGGTCTTTATAACAAAAAACTCATGTCAGATAAGCATTATTCAATTTTTATTAATCAATATTTAGTATTGGGTTAAAATTTTTGTGTCGTTAAGCCGGAAAAAGAACATAGGTCAATTTTGCTTGTTTTTGAGTGAAAATATTCTAAAAATAGTAATGAATTTAATCAAAAGTAATTGAAAAAAAATATAGTAAAAAAGCAGCAATTAATTTGTGAACAGTTTATACTTAAATTCATATTAATATAAGAAGTCAAATTTCAGAAGTGAAAAGTTGAAAGTAACATTTAAAGTGGATGCTGAATGTAATTTAATTCGTCATACTCTGCTTGATGCTCTGATCGGTATAGAAACGGTCTGTATTTCTTTATTATAATTTGCATTTCCAATTTTTAATGTTATCCGGAAAAAAAAAACTTTCGTGAAAACATTTTTCCAAATATTAAGTTTATTAAGGCACTTGGCATATGATAAAATTAGTTGGATTGAAAGTTAAAAAGAGCGATTGATAAGATGATGTGATTACAATCAAACAAACATTTTTAAATTTTATTTTGTTTCAGATTCAAACGATAGCGATGAAGTGCGATTGTCAGCCTTCGTTCATTGTATTCAAAAAAGGCTTGAAAGAACAATAAATTTGTGGAAATATTATAATATTAATTGATTACATCGTCGATTCATGAAGAAAACATTGTAATAAAGCTTTAAATTTTATATTTAAGCTGATAGTTCATATATTAAAATAAAACGTTGCCGCACTTGTCAAAAAATTGTCGCAAACAGCATTCTATCGTAATATCCTCTACACGACCTGAAATTAATTAATTATGCTTCAGAGTTCAATCTCTATACAATGTGTCATGTAATGCACATGAACTGAAGAAGTGAAATGTCACCTTTCCCATAAAAAAGTGAAAAAAAACTTTAAAAAATAAATATGATAAAAATTCCTTAAAAGCTATAATGATCGTTTACAAATAGTTGCAAAAGATTGTAGCTTTTACGAGACGAAAAGAAGTCATAATTAAAAATGATTTGAAAAATTGATGATGACTGCAAAATTTGCAAAAATATTTTAATTCATGTTATTTTTTACAAGAAGTGCTGCAAAAAAAAAAAAAAAGAAAAACAAATAAAAACTTAGAGAATACACAATTATGATTCATCATTTTCCAGAAGCTTGCTGCCACTTCATGTTTAAAATTGAATAGATGTTTATTTGATTATTAAATTTTTCATTTAGGAATTGTTCTACATATTTGAAATACAAAGCAGCAATTTATGAACCATAACCATCCTACTGATATATATATATATATATATATATATATATATTAAAATTAATTCTGCAATATCAAAACTATCGCTGTAATCTAAATTTTTTTTGTCAATTGTTATTTCATTTCCAAAAATGAGCAAATATTGCTTATAAATAGCGAATATTTGTATTCAAATATTTTCATGGCCAAATAGCATTTGCTAAAATTAGGAACCAATTCATCAAAATGAATGAAATCGAAAATTTTTACATTCGATTGTAAATTTGTACTGATTATGATTATTATGAAATCAAATGAGATTGACATTCAAAACTTTCATTGTTTTGAATTTCTTTGTGATGAAATTGAAATTTCAACTTGTTTACAAATTTCCTTTAAGGCATTACTTTAAATTAAAATGTCATAGAAGAAAATTCACTAAATTGGAACAGTGCCCTAAATTGTATCAAATATGACTATCATATAAAATTGTTATCCACAGCTTTCATTGTTTTACATTTCTTTCTGATTAATTAAAATTTTAAAATTTTTGCTCATAAATCTTTTTCAAGACGCTTTTTAAATTAAAATGTCATTAAAGGCAATTCAGTGAACTGGACAACGATTGGATCATTAATATTTAACTAGTCGCTTATTTTAGCTTTCCTGATCTATTTCGTCTGCCATTAGAATTTTTCAATTCACCGTTATAGCAAGTAATTTCAGAGCCAAGTTTTTCTTTAAAAAAAGGTTCAAATTTGGCACTGAGTTAATGCAATTAATTGAATAAAATCTCTGTCTACATGTCTTGAATAGAATAATTTTAATGTCGGTAGCATTTTTATTCTTTTTTTTAGTGCGGTAATGCCATTTTTCAAAAAGTGTGTTGCTGAGCGATTTTGTTAACTTCATGTATATTTGTAAATAATTTCAAATCATTGTAGTCAGAAATTGCCTTTCTAGCTAATAAAATTCAAAGTTAATGAAATAAATTTGAATCCAATATTAATATAATTCAAAAATATGGTGCAGTAAGTGTACAGCAGATCAATTTATTTAAATAAGTTTGCATTTAGTAGAGAGAAAAAAAAGTGTGATGAGCGATATACATATTTAATTAATACAATTATATCTATTTTACATAGTGTTACAGTATACTTATTAGCCAATTTTATACAAACAATTAATTATGTTTATATATACAGTATCCTTTTGTGCGATTATTTTTTGCTAAATTACAGGCTTGTAACGATGAAAATCGATCTTTGCATGCTTTTATTTATGTTAATCGCAACAGTCGTTCATGTTAGTACTTTCATTTATCATACAAATTTTTCCCTCATTTTTTGTAAATTTTATCAAATACAGAATGATTTTTCCATTATTTTTCATAACTGCAGCGACGATGTCATTAATTAACTTTCTGCATTAATTTAAGGCTTGTGAATCACAATCTTCTGCTGAAAGATCGACAGTTGCACCTTCTCAAATTGTCAGAGCTATACCAGTTGTTCAGGCTGCTCCGGTTATGTCAGGTTGTTCAGATAATTGAAATTGAAATTATTTCAGTGAAATTATAATTATCTCATGCTCAGGAAAAATTTAGCAAGGGGAAAGCGAAGTGCTGATTTGTCACAAATGAAAAACTGTCGGATTGCTGAGTTCGATGTAATAATCATGGACCAGAAAAATATTTCGCAAGAAACATCGAAAATTGTCGAAAAGCTGGAATCAAAGGTTGTGATTCTGGAATTCGAAAAAAAATTTTACAATAAAAAAAGATTATGAATTAAATTTCGCGTCTTAGACTAGAAAAGTTATTTCATAAAAAAATATTTGATAAGTAAAACCAAATAGTCATTCATTACTGTATGCAGTTAATTTCTGAATACATTTATCGAATGAATAAAATTTGAAATTAGCAGTCTTAAATGACTTTTAAAAAGAGGTAATGCAATGAATAAATTACCAACACGAAAGGGCAAAAAGCATTTTTGAATTGTATATAAGCTAAAATACATCAGAATAAAATAGTTATTTCAGATTGAATCAATACAAAAAATTTCTGATACAACAATGAATAGCATGGAAATTGAATCAGTAAAGTTGGTTCCATCACTTAATTTTCCTTTATTTGTTCGAGGATAAATTTTATTTTTTAAAAAGTTATCTTTCGATTTGTTAGCCAGTGACATGACTGAGAATGAATTCTCCAATTATACTTTTGCACTTTTTTTTTTTTTTTTTATACAAGATGATTGTATCAGGTAAGCATTTTAATTTTCGCTGATCAGTGCATTTGGTTGGTAAAATTTCTTCAACATTATATATTGACGAAAAAAAAAAATTATATTAGTTTTTAACGCGAAACTTTTTTGGAATCTTTACTGAAATTGATATGAAATCAATCAAAAACTACTGAAGAATAGACAAAAAAGCAGTTAATAATTTGCGAATAGCTTAATTTTGAATTCATAAAAATATAAGAGGAATTTCAGAGGTGAAAAGTTGAAAATAACATATAAAATGAATGCTGAATGTAATTCAGTTCGTCATGTTATGCTTGATGCTTTGGTTGGAATGGAAACAGTACGTATTCCTTTATTATGATTTGTATTTCTAATTTCTAATTTTATCCGGAGACAAAACTTTTTTAAAATAAAACACACATTTTTCCAAATATTAACTTTTGTAAGGCGCTTGGCACGTGGAAAAATTGACTGGGTTTTTTAAAAAAAGGGACTGATAAGAAGATTAGAATTGTAGCGAACATTTTTTAAATTTTGTTTTGTTTCAGATCCAAACGATAGTGATAAAGTGCGGTTGTCAGCCTTCGTTCGTTCTGTTCAAAAAAGACTTTAAAGAACAGTAAATCTGTGGAATTTATATGGTATTCAGGATTACATCATTGATCTAAAAAGAAAACAAGAAAGCTTTAAATTTTATATTTAAGTTGAAATCATAACAATCTTAAACATATTACTGCAGTCAGCATCTGATGTTAGATTAATTATTCTCACAAATTCTTTTAAGTCAGAAATAACGGATAATTAGTTTAAACTTTCACTCTTGAATTTGTGAAAATTTTGATTCCGGGCTATTTAAGAGCTGAGCTGTAATAGCGAAACTTTAAAATCATTCTATAGTTTTTTAAGATAATTTTTCAATCTACTTTAGTAATCTATTTGCTGCCAAGTAGTAGCTATCTTGAAATATTTAACGTATATTCCAACCATTATGTGCTGCAGATATTTAAAGATGGATTTGTTCTTTAATCGGAAATGTCAATATCTAAGTTCCGAAACTAGATTTCTGGATTGAAAATGTTAATTGATAAGGACAATTTAGTTTCTAAATAGTAAATGCTATGCGTGAATTGCGGAATTATATCGGTCAGCGATTTGTGATATAATCATTTAGTTGTAAAGACAAAAGAGCGATGAAAGGACAAAAACGTGTGGATTAATCGCATGCCATTTGTCGTATCTTTTGAGCGTCGCATATCCAATTTTTCGTAGCCATCACAATTTATTTTCTAGACATATGAAAACAAGTCACTCTGGTAATGCTAATGATGACGAGGATGACATAAAAATATCTCATTCATAATTCCTTACACATAATTCGACATTTTATTCGCTTTTAAAAAGCGCAAGATTAAAATTTGTGAAAAATCTCTGCAGTTGTATTGTAGCAAATTGCGATTAATTAACTGTGTTCCAGAGTTCAATCTCCATAGCATGTATTTTTTTTTTTTTTTGTATTATTGTATGTGGAATGAAGAAATTGAATAAAAGTTGAAAGTAGTTGCAAAAGATTTTTATAGCTTCTATGAAGCTGGGAAAAATATCGTAAATAAAAACGATTGCAAAATAATAACAAAAATTGTAAAATTCGAAAATTTCTTTGAAAATGCGTCTTAAATTATGTTCAAATTAAAAATTAAGTTTATGCTCTTTTTAACAGGAAGTACTGAAGACAAGAAAAAAAAGAGAAATAATTTTTTTAAGATACATAATTATAATTCGTATATTTTCGAAAATTTTTATTGCTTTAAAATTGAATAAGTAGACGATTTGATTAATGAACATTTATTTAGAATTTTTCTGATTATTTTAAAGATAAACAATCAATACATCAACTATACTTATCATATTGAGACATAATACCTCAAAATATTTTTTGTCAATTTTCATCGCATTTTCAGATGAAGCAAAACTAGCAAATATTTGTAATCAAATATTTTCACGGCCAAATAGCGTTTATTGCTAAAATTAGCAACCGATCTATCAAAATGAATGAAATCGAAAATTTTTACATTCGATTGTAAATTTGTACTAATTATGATTATCATGAAATCACATGAAATTGACATTTAGAACTTTCATTGTTCTGAATTTCTTTGTGATGAAATTGAAATTTAAACTTTTGTTTCACAAATTCCTTTCAAGGTGCTATTTTAAATTAAAATGTCATAGAAAACAATTCACTGAATTGCAACAATGACCCAAAATTTTTTCAAGTATGATTATCATATAAAATTGATATTGAAAACTTTCGTTTTCATTTCTTCCTTAATAATTAAAAATTTAAAACTTTTGTTTTGCAAAT